>JAJJMA010276856.1:0-23448 GCA_023529015.1 Papaver nudicaule | reverse complement strand
TCCACTCTACTAACATTGGCGATGGAATCTTTTATGGATAAGGATTGCTGACGCAGATCCCACTAAGTCAACTGGTCAACCTGACAATATATCCGTTCTGACTCCTCTTTAATGCCTAACCACTTCTCAACTACCAAAGATGACGTGTCCTTCCTCGCTGATCCATCCATCCTTTGGTGTAACCTTTCGCTCTTCTATCTCTCGCAGTGCTGTGTTATCTGGCTTCGAGCTTATATGTCGCTGAGACCTTTCATTTGCCGATTTCATACTTCTTCGCCGTATCCTTCTTGTACAACTTCTCCCTTAAGATGCTTTACAGGGCGAAGGTATTTTCTATCCTTACATTTTGCCTCTTTCATCTCCAGGAACTTTAGTCGCCGGGGATGAAACTTCCTTAATTCGCCGAAAATACCCAGCGGTTTCTTCTCCACCAGTCGTCTTTTGGCCACGTTCTCTTCATGTGTTGGCTGCTTTAACTTTTGACCGAATGACCTGCGAAACCGGTTCAACTCCCCTTTCTGCTATAAATAGTGATTTTCTCTCCAAATCAGTCATTTCCTTCGGTTTCATCTTCTTTCTCTTTCAGTTTTTGCCAGAGCTCCAAAACCCTAGTCGTTCACCGTCAAGTTACTTTCTGGCTTCATTCTTCTCAGATCCACTTTAAATCCATCACCATCTTCCTTTCAAACCCTTTTTCGATTAGTTCTTCACTTGGTGTAACCCCTTTTGATCGATTTTGTTTTCTTTTCACCTTCTGCCCTTGCCGCTACGATTTTTCCGGCGAGTTCATACTTTCTGATCACCTTCAAGCTATTCTAATGGCTTCTCCTGTTCAAGCATCCCAACCTGCCAAATCTAAGGGTTCTAAGAAATCCATCAAATCCAAGAGCGCCGGGCAAAAAAGGGTTGAATGGAAGGATTGGCCTGCTTACTGCTCCTCTGCTGGAGTGGATTACACCAACCCCAAAATATATGTTCTTCCTGGCACCCCAAAGGTCTCTACTTTAATGACCATTGAAGATATTCGCCGACCTAAAATTAGTGATACCCGAGCTATAGTAGCTTTCGGCCAACTAAAAGCAGGGCTAAAGTTTCCCCTCTATAATCCCCACAATACCTTCATCGTCGATCTTCTTAAGGCAATCAACAGAAGTCCTTTCCAATTAACCAACAATGCCATTCAAGTTATGATAGAATGGAGTAAGCGCCGAGAAGGCAAGACTGACTATCCTGACCTCGCCAAACTTGACGCCTATCCTGCTTCTGAGTATACAGTGAAGAAGTTTCTCGAGCAGTATCATGCAGCACCCTGTACTCGGAAGGCCGAGCCTTGGGCTATCAGGTTTACTCCTAAGAAGAACCAAAAGGATCTTCTTCTCGCCGATGTTGAATTTACTAGCACTGAAGAAGTCCCCACTGTTCGCCATAGTACTGAAAGTGGTTTCTCCAATCTTCCTTGTCTCGTCGAAGGACCTTGGTTAAAATATTGGATGGATGGGAAAGACCCTCATTCGTGAGAATTTCCCCGAAGAACATTCTTATCTCGCCAAACACACTTTCTGGAAGGTAGTCTGGCCTGATGAGAGTAAATATGCTAAAGATGAACAAGGTCGCTTTCTTAGAAACCCCGATTTGAGTTTTGTTGAAATTCACCCTTCTACTACTACTTCTACTGCTGGAACCAAAAGAAGTCGAGGGGCGGCCGATAGCTCAACTCAGGTAACAAACACCTTCTTTTGTCTTTAAATATATGTATATATTTGCCTCTGTTTGTTTCATGAGTTGAAGTGACATGGGCGAAACTTGATTTACAGCCTCCCCCAAATAAAAGGCCAACTGCTACTGAACGAGAAAAGAGAATCCGCCAACTTGCCTCGGCGAAGCTTCCAGATCCAAACATTTCTTCTAAGCCTGCTGAGGAGAGAGAGCCCGAAATGATTGTCGATCAAACTACTGACTCAAGTTTGAACGTTGAACAACAACATGTGGATGATTCGTCTAAGCCTACTGAGGAGGAGATGTCCGAGAGACTTCTTGAGACCGGTACTCGAGAGATAGGTCCAAACAACGAGCAGAATCTTACTCCTGAAGAATTGCTAAGCCATGATACCGAGATGCTCGACATTTCCGGCAATCGTGACAAGAATAAGTCAGCTTCTCTTCTGATCCACCAAGAAGTATCTACTAATCGCCAAACCTCATCTTCTTCTGTTCTTGAACCACTTCTTTCTGGCTTGGTTGTTCTTGACAGGTTGCCTCGGCATCCTTCTACTCCTTACTCTAGGGGTCACCCATGTTTCTAACTTGCTCGCCGATTCCTTTGATAAACTTAGCATTGCAGATGATAGTAAAGATCCTGAATTTTTTGAGGTTTTGGCTAAGTATAGTCGTCCTGGGTTTGTTCACCATCCTGATTTCCACAAGACTGCTTTTATCATACCTTACCAAGAGCATTTCAACCTTCTGAACATGGTATGTATCTTTCCTTCCTTGCACTATTTTGGTCATAATTTGCTATTAATGCTCTAAACATCCTTTCCAGCACTTCCACCATACCTTGAGTCTTGCCTCGACGAATGAAGGTCTTGAGCGAGAGGTTCTTCCTCTCAATGAGAAGGTTCGCGGGTTTGAGCGAGATACTTCTTCTAAAGATCGGGAAATCAAAAGGTTGAATGAGGATCTTAGAAAGCGGAGTTTACAAGTGACCTCTCAAAAAAGTAAGTTACCCTTTAATTATCCTTATTATATTCCAACAACATTTAGCTTTTTCGTTCTCCGACCCTTAGATTTCCTGCCTTCCAAGGTTGCCATTTCGATGACGATAGGCTTAGGCGAGCTGAGTCCGAAATATAAAGACTTAGTAGTAATAACATTAAGCAATGTAATCAGTTATTTGGCTTCCATAAGGACCTTAAGTGGTGTCGTCGAGAACTGAGTCAATACAATGATATTATACGAAATCTTTGTCATACTTATCAAGCTACTCGATCGGAATTAGGCTGGATGACTAGCCAGTGTGATGACGCACTTCGCCGAGAGCGATTGGCTATTACTGCCAAAGAGTAAGCCGAGATTAATCATACGTGAGCTACCACCTTATGGTGAGAAGAAAAATCTAGGGCCGACAACCTAGCTTCCCAAATTGTTCATTTAAGTACTGAGAAGGAAACAACTGAATTCCAAATTCAACGTTGGAAAGATGCTGCGGCGAGGAAGGAAACCCTGGCCATCAGATTGTACCAACAATGTTCCACTCAACAACAGCAGATAAACCAAATGTTAGGTCCTTGCGCCGATCAAAATTTTGAATTTCATATGTCCCAATTTAGGGAAGTTCAAGAGGGTGCGCGAGCTTATGTCCGCGACTTAGAAGGTAGCTATTTAGGGTATACCCTCCACTTCTCGAATCTACTCTTATTTCCCTTTTTCTGACTGTGTATTCTCCTTGTCTGTCTTCAGCTCAAATTCAAAACTTGAAGGAAGAGATAGGTCGCCAATCTGACACCATCAAAGGTTTTCAAGATAGTGAGAAGAAGATCAACTAGCTTCTGACAGGCTCAAAGATCATGAATCTTGCTCTGGCAAGATTAGCGAGCTATCTCTGAAACTCAAAGATCATGAGTCTTGTCCTGGCAAGATTAGCGAGTTGTCGCTAAAGCTCCAAGACCATCTCAAGTGCGAGACCGAGATTAAATATTATACTGCTAAGATCCAAGAGATTGAGGAGGTCCGCGATCGTCTCCAAATTGAATTAGCAGAGGCAAAAAACGATCTTGTTGAGCAAGAAAAGAAATTTGAAGAAGACGTTGTCAAGGATGCTTTCATTGGTTTTCAAAATTTCGCCCACATATTCTGTCCTGAAAACAATATTACCGTGCCTCCTGCTTGTGCTCGTCCACCTCCAGGGCAACTCGGTGAGAATCCCCAACAGGAGAAGGCGAATACTTCAGAGGAGGAATGCGAGCTGCAAGAAGAGGAAGCAGAAGAAGAAGAGAATGAAGAAGAGGAAGAAGATGATGAAGAAGAAGGAAATGAAGAATAAGAAGCAGATGAGGAAGAAGAAACTGTTGACAAGCATGAAGAAGCAAATGAAGAAAATGTTATCGGCGAGGTTGAGCACACTAAGCTTGATGATCAAGATTCGGCCCAGGAGAATGATTCTGCTACCCATGAGACCATGGTTCCTCAAGGAGATGCCTCTGCTACCCACCAAGTCTAGATGTTTTTCCGATACCACCTTGTATTTTGTTCTAGTGCACCAGGATTTTCCTAGTTAATCGATGTTCCCCTCTTTTTTTTTTTTTATCAAACTTGGTATGTGGATGTCGGCTTTCGTTGTTTTTAAGAAATGAAAGATTTTATATTCTGTCAGTACAGGGCACCTTGGCCTCCATACTTATCTTCCCAGACTTAACCTATTATTGAGTGAAGCCCATTCCATGTACCGCCAACAATTTCATTCAGAGCCTAGAGTAGGACGCCCTTCGCATTGTTACTTGTGCCAATCGGCGATCCTATTATAAGTGTCTGGGTCGCCCCGTAGTCTAATTACACAGAGGCTTACGCTTGTCATGCTACACAGTGGCTCCCGCCGTAGGGTCTTATTCTCCAAACACTTACAGACCAACAAGTAACACGAGTGGACTAACAGCTAGCCTGGGTAAGACTTACTATACAGGGAGGTTGTCCACTCAATAAAATAGATAAGCTGTTATGATTTAAGCGAGAGCCTTTAGCTCTATCTGACATTTTAGTCAATGGCATTATGCCTTTGTAAGTGGCACTTGGCCTTATAGCACCTTATCTAGGTTTTGTTTTAAGGCTTTGCCTCATCATATTATACTTGGTTTTGTTGTTAAGACCTTTCTTTGCTTTATAACTTTTTTTTAGCTTTGTAAGCATCGACAAAGCCTTTTGGCTTTTGTCATCGGCGTAGTTAGAGCATTCGGCGAAAATTAAATGACACAATAATTTGTTAACGGGGTTCGACGCATAATAGCAAACCTACGTCCCCGGATCTTATTCGCTGTTATTTTACATAAGCTGATAAGATTTTTTGGGTATTATGCCCGCCCAAGACTTCGGATTTTTACATTGTTTACTTCAGGGATAATGCTATTTGATGAACTTGGCGTTCCAAGGATGTTCTAGCTCCACGCCATGCTCATCAATCAGCACGTATGCTCCACTCCCCGCTACTCTCTTGACTATATATGGACCTTCCCATACTGGTTCTAGCTTCCTGTATCCTTTTTGCTGGGAGGGAGGGACTTCTCGCAAGACCAACTCGCCAGTTTGATACTCTCTGGGAATGACTCGCTTATTGTATTCACGAGAAAGTCGTCGATGATAATTCTCCATGTGCGTAAGAGCGATCAACCGTTGTTCTTCTAAATCATCCAGCTTCGCCAGAATTAAATCTGTATTTAAATTCTTCTCCCAAGCCTCATGCTTTGTTGTCGGTAAAATTACCTCAGAAGGAAGTACTGCCTCAGCGCCGAAGGTGATTAGGAAGGGAGATGCCCCTGTTGCTTCTCTAACAGTGGTTCTATAAGACCACAGAACATTGTGTAAATGCTCACACTATGCTCCCTTATGTGCTTCCACTATTTTCTTCAATCCCATTCCGATAGTTTTATTAGTTGCTTCTGCCTGTCCATTACTTTGCGGGTACAATGGAGTTGATTTCCCTAGCTTGACATTATAAATAGCAAGTAATTTTCTAATATTATCACCGACGAGTTCCTTTCCATTATCAGACAAATCTCTGCAGGTACACCGAATCTGCAAAATATATTCTCCCAAACAAATGTGAATACTTCTTGCCCAGTTTTCTTCTTGATAGCTTTGGCTTCACACCACTTGGTGAAATAATCAGTTGCTACAATTATATATTTCCGTTGTCCTGAGCCTGGGGTGAGCGGTCCAATGATGTCAATGCCCCACTTGGCGAAGGGCCAAGGGCTAAGCACTGAGTTTAGTGATGTCGTCGGCGCTTTAATTCTTCTTCCATACAACTGACACTTCTTGCATCACCGAGCATAATCTTTAGCGTCGTTGTTCATCTAAGGCCAGTAGTATCCTTGCATTCTCACTTTTAATGCTAGAGCTCGTTGACCACTGTGATTCCCGCAGTCTCCTTCAAGGATTGACTCCAACAGCTTCTTGCCTTCTTCTCTTGACACACATCGCAGCAATGGCCCAGAGAATGATCTGCGATATAAGATTCCATCCCTGAGTTCATAATTCGCTGATCTATTAATAACTTGATGGGCTAGAATCTGTTTTCCAGGTAACGTAAGGCGATCCAAATAATATCGTATCGGCGTTCTCCAATCTGTTTCCGCTGATTCTTCTGTTTCTGTTGTCAACACCTCCCTTTGCTCTCGTTCATCCACGGAAGATTGCTCACTCTCTCAATGGCTATTGACGTGATGTTAGGATCTGTCATCATTGATGAGATAAAAGCTAAAGCATCGGCGTGCCTATTTTCCTTTCTGCATATGTGACAAAACTTGATACCAGGAATCTCCTGAGCATAACAAGTTTGAGATACTTCTGCAGAGAAGTGTCTGATGCTTGATAACGTCCAGATATTTGTCGAATCACCAATTGAGAATCGCTTGTCTCTGATACCCATCTCAATGAGCATTCTCATGGCATGGATAACCACTTCATATTCTGTCTCATTATTGGTCGACTTGCCGTCCACCTTTAGTGCGGCCGTGAATGAGGTTCCTTTCTGCGAAGTAAAAACAATTCCTATCCCTTTTCCTTATTTATTCGACGATCCATCCACATACACTTCCCATCCTGTAGGACTGCATTTCAATAGTTCTGGCATCTCGTATTCATGCTCATCTAGCGAAAAATGGACATCTTCTATTTCTTCTTCTTCTTTGATTGGAAAGTCGGCGAGGAAGTCTGCAATGACTTGAGATCGTTGCGTTGTTCGTATCTCATATTGCACGCCGAACTGTTCAATTTGCGTGTTCCATTTAGCAATCCGTCCTACTCTTTGAGAGCTATGTAGAATTGACTCTATGGGAGTCTTGGTTAGAACAACTATAGGGCGAGCATGAAAGTACGGACGCAATCGCTGAGATGCAAAAACTAACACCAAGATTAGTTGTTCAATTTTAGTACAATTCTTTTCCGCCCCTTGCAATGTTCTACTGATATAGTATATAGGTGTCTCTCCACCTTTTGTTCTTACAAGAACGGCGCTGATTGCTACTGTTGTTGCGGCGAGATATACGCGGAGTTCTTCACCATGCTCTGGTGGTTGAATTGCTGGGAGAGTGGCGAGGTACTTTTTAATGCCTTGAAATGCAGCTTCGTGTGCCTCAGTCCAGTTAAACTTTTCACCTTTCTTTAATGTTTGGAAAAATAACTTGAATTTGTCGAAGAATCTTGAGATAAATCTATTCAGCGAAGCCAACGTTCCATTAAGTCGCATAACATCTTTTACCGTCACCGGCGAAGGCATGTCTATGATTTCTTTGACTTTTGCTTGGTCAGCTTCTACTCCTTTCTTTGTGACAACATATCCTAAGAATTTCCCCGAGGTTACACCAAAAACACACTTCGCCGGGTTTATCTTCAACTTTGTGATACGCATGTGATCAGATATTTCCTTTAAGTCTTGGATGTGAGTTTATTTGACCTTTCTCTTTACCAACATGTCATCGACATAAACCTCCATTGTTTTGCCTATCCATTTCTCAAACATTTTCTGTGCCATCTCTTGACAAGTAGCACCGGCGTTCTTCAATCCAAATGGCATCCTAGTATAACAGAACATCCCCTTGGTGGAAAAGAAGGGTGTATGCTTCTGATCTTCCTCCGCCAAATGTATTTGGTTATATCCCGAGTAGCCATCCATAAATGATAATAACTCATGGCCTGACGTGGCATCTACTGTTTGATCAATACTTGGCAATGGGAAACTATTATTTGGGCACGCCCTGTTGAGGTCGCTGAAGTCAATGCAAATTTGCACTCCCTTGTTCTTCTTTGGTACCACCACCATATTCGCTATCCACTGAGGATATTGCACTGGCTCATCTTATCAATCTCTGCTTCTACTGCCTCTTTGTAGGCTGGAGCCAATTTCCTTATCCTTTGCTTGAAAGGCCTAAACTTGGGGTCAATATCTAATTTATGACATGCTATTGTTGGGTCTATGCCCGGCATTTCGTTCATTCCCCAAGCAAAGACATCCACGTACTCTTTAAGTAATGCCTGTAGTTTCGCCGATTCATCATCATTTATAGAGTGCCAATCTTCACTATTTTTGGATCATTCTCCTCATCGATGTTTATATCTCTGGTGGGTTCCACCGCCGTAAAATGTAGTTCAGGTTCTCCCATCGTCGATGGTTCCTTTAATTGCTATAATGCCTTCCCGTCAGGTTTCGCCGAATCTTCTGCTGAGTTCACCGAATGTATGTATTTTGATGGGTCAGTGATGAAGTCTAGGATCTCCTGCTCCGTTAAGTCTTCTTTACCTTGTTTCTTCTTTCAATAATTTTTTCTTTCTTATTTTTGCGCATTTGGTTGTCCGCTGCATTGCAAGCTTTTGCCACTGCTAAATCTCCCACATACTCGGTGACTCCCTTAGGTGTTGGGAACCTTAAACGCTGATGATAAGTAGAAGGTACTCCTTTCAAGCTGTGCAACCATGGTCTCCCCAAGATTGCTGCATACGGCGAATCAACGTCCACGATACAAAGGGTAGTATCCAGAGTCAAATCATCACAGATGACAATTTTGAACTCAATTTCTCCCTTTGGTTTAGAAGCAATCCCATTAAATCCGTAAATGTTGTACGATGAAACTGTCGGCGAAGGGATTTTTGTGTCTTTCGCTTTCATTGCTTCATATGCAGAGTTAAAAAGGATATCCACCGAACTGCCTGGATCAATATGGACTTTGGGTAGTTTGAATCTTCCCATTTGAATAGTGAGGACTAAAGGATTATTATGGTTTCTACCTTCAGGTGGTATCTCATCGGCGGAGAAACCCACACAAGCTTTCATCCAGTCTAATAGTGGCTCTTGCTTAGCGGCGACACTACAGATTTCGTTTCCCATCCTATCTCGCTTATGTACCCTGGATAAGACATTGTTGTGGAATTCGTCTATAGTGATCTTCGAATGCACAATGGAGAAGCAATCCGACTCCAACAAATCACGCTCAACCTTTACTTCAAACACATTTGGAGCTTGAATAGCTTGAATTGGCTGAACCATGAGTGGTGGTGGTGGTGGTAGCTCAAGGAAGTCTTGGAATTTTCCCAAACGAATCTGTGGACTTCCTGCTGGACGCCATTACAGTTTTCTGTTGAATGGCCATGGAATAAATGGAATTGGCAAAATGAATTAGTATTAGTGGGTGGGACCCTGGGATTTCCTCTGTTGTAAGGATAACAAATGTCGTCTCTACAATTTGAATTTTCAATTTGACCCCATGCATCAGTATAGGATATGCGAAGCTTCGAAAGTGTAGCATCCTGGAAAGTCTGCTGGTTGCCTCTGCCAAATTTTCTATTATCGCCGTTGTATCTTCTATCACCGTTTCCATTTCGTCGATTGTCACGTCCGCCTCTACCTTCATTTCTTCCTTCATTATCTTTTTTATCCCTGCCATCATAGTTGCCTCGATTTTGAGAATTCCAATGTTGATCGGCGGTTACTTGTTGCTGCTGCTTAACAGTTTCTGGGACCACTATCGCCGAAGAAGGAGCTTTCGCTAATCTCTGTTGCTCTGCCTTGTACCATTCTCTTTTGATCTCTTCTTGCTCTTTGAGGGAGTAGCTATTGATTGAGTGAATCTGCTTTACTCGTTCTCTTTTTTGACGAAGTTCTTCTTCCTGAATTTCTTCATAATTCATCCATTCGTTTTGCTTTGCTCTCATAGCTTTCATGTCTTTTGGAGCATCCCAAAATAGGCTCTTGTACATAGGATCTGATGTCTCCATAGAATTAATAAATGCCCGAATTTTGTCTTTGTCAGATACCGCCGAACTTACTTCGCTACAAAGCTTGCGCCATCGCTGAATTAAACTTCTATATGTTTCCGAGGGTCGCTTCTTGATATTAAATAATCTCTACACCTGGGCGACTTCTGTTATTCTGGATGTAAGTGCGCAAGAATGTTCCCTCTAGCTTGCTAAATTTCCCAATTTTACCTTCTTCTAATCCATCGAACTAAGCCAAAGCTTCGTCTTTAAGGGTTGCAGGAAATGCCATACACATTATTGGTTCTGAGCCTACCCAAGCCGCCAAATCTCGCTTATAGCTTCTGATGTGCTGAGCTGGATCCCCTGTTCCGTCAAAGATGGAAGAGAACTTAGGCAAGGTAAACCTAGTAGAGACATGACCATATGTGATGCATTCCTTAAAGGGTGTTTTCTGTGCTTCAGAGAGTGTTGATTCTAGTTTTGACTCCTTCGTTGATCCTTCAATCGCCGCTACTTTATGCTTTAGGCGGCGAAGTGCTTTTCGCATTCCTTTGTCATCACGGCCTCCTGATTCATCAAAACCTTCCTCATTCCTCTTAGGTATGTCTATTCTTCTGCCTCTCTCATCATACTTCGCCGATGATTCTGATATATATATATATATATGGTGCTGTCTTTACCTCGAGTAGACCTGCTTCTTTCAGAACCGCGAGTGGTACGCGACTGAGATGTATAACTCTTGCTCTTTATCATCTTTATGTTTTCCGCCATTAACTCTCTGTGGCTCTGTAGGACAGTCTCCATTTGCAATTGCATCTGCATCAATGCATTTGAGCTGATTGCCGATTGTTCGCTTCAAGGATCTTCTTTAACAAGGTTTCTGTAGTATTAGTGGACCCAGCGTTATCTAGCACCACCACCGGTCGAGCCAAAGTTGTGACAGGTGCAACTGCTGTACCACTGCCATTAGTGACTTGATGAACATCTTCTGGAAGAATAGGTTCGGCGACAGCTTCTGGAGTTACCACCATTACATTAGGTGTTTCACCGACGTTGCCTTGCAATGCATCTGCAGCTGCTACACCACCTCCATTGACATTCTGAGCTATGCCAATAGCATTTGAAGATTCGCCGATATTTCTTTGAGTTGCTCTGTTGCCATTTGCTACATCACCAACATTTCCCGTGTCTGCTTCTCTGCCGACCCTCTCTGATAACATGTTGGGTTCACCTGTTGCTTCGGCGTTCTCCAAGTGGGTGATATCTTCTATCAAGACTTCATCTTGATGGAATTGTTGCTGTATTGGTGGTCGCCGAGATGAACTCGCTAGGAAAGGATTCGCCAACCCTGTTGGTTCCGATGCTCTACTCCCGGTGTTATGTCTACTGGGAAATACCAATGGTCTAGGAAGAATGGGATACCGTGGAGATCTGCCCGCTGGAGCCCTGCTGCTTTTACTCCTAGAACCCATTCGCCGAAAGTCTATAAAAGAAGACAAACACACTTCCTGACAGTATTGCTCTGTTAGTATTGTGGGTAAATGCCAAACGAGTTAGTGGAGGTAGTTGGACAACTTTTCAGAATGTTATTAAGGATATGACAAAACTGCAACTGAAAGTATGCACAAACGATGACCTAAGCAGGACAGAAGGGACTAACTTGGTAATTTTAAAGATTTTTGTAAAAGATACAAGCTGCAAACTTTCAATATGATTGAAGAATTTCGATCAAAGATGTTGTACGGCGGTGATTTTGAAAAGTTTGAAAACATTTTGACATATGAACTTACTGGGGTTATCCCAATTCATGGGGCTAAGCATATTGTGGTTGTGACTATGAGGACCTAAAAGCAGACCCCAAAAGTTATTTATAGTAACCATTAACACCCAAACCATCCTGGTCTCGCCGAGAAACTGATCTACAATGTTGCAATCCTCAAAATAATCCTAAAATAACATATGTTCTTAAGAGAAGTCAATCATCCGTGCACCGAAGATTAAAACATACTAAAAATATCATTTTTCTCAAACAACTGACCGTCGCACCACTTCATGTTATAAAAGTGAAATATGTGATTAAGTCTACAAGTTATCATGTGAGAAAACAAAATAACAGCCTTGCCGGCGAGGTTTGCAACAAACATAACATGTCAAATATGGAAACAAGAGAACATATGTGGTAATCAACGATTGTTTTTACCCAAAATAGCACTATTATCAGAAAATAACTAACATAGATGAAAGTTCAATAATTGGCATGAAAACATGACCACATGTACGCTAATCTCTACCAATCGTGATAAAAAAACAAGGAAAATCAAGTTCAAACTGTTTCTAGCGCCAAAATGTAATTTCTAAAATCCCAAGGGTTAGATCTTAGACAGTACACCCAAATATCATACATCAACATACACAGAATCATACACAAGCACACATCTAATCATGGATGTAGAAGATAATAAAGAGTTAAGGGTTAGAGATACTTGACAAGGATTTTACTTGGTTCGCCCTCATAAGTGAGGACTACATCCAAGGGATTTCACTAGAATAAGCATCATTACAATTCTCTCACCTTGCTAATCTTCTAAGCTTTATCTCTCAATAAGAACCCTAATCTCAGCCTTGGGCTAAGGAGAGCAAGTAAGATACTTTTCCTCTCTCTAGGCCAATCCGAGATATGTCAAACCCCTTCTCTAGTAGGTTTACTCGCTATTTATAGACTCTTACATAATGGATTACAGCTAATACAGACATACATAAGACTGACACTCATTTGTCTTTACTCGCCGACGTATAAACATCGGCGACCTTACTTTCCACTCTACTAACATTGGCGATGGAATCTTTTATGGATAAGGATTGATGACGCAGCTCCCACTGAGTCAACTGGTCAACCTGACAATATATCCATTCTGACTCCTCTTTAATGCCTAACCACTTCTCAACTACCAAAGATGACGTGTCCTTCCTCGCTGATCCATCCTTTGGTGTAACCTTTCGCTCTTCTATCTTTCGTCGTGTTGTGCTATCTGGCTTCGAGCTTATATGTCGCTGAGACCTTTCATTTGTTGATTTCATACTTCTCCGCCGTATCCTTCTTGTACAACTTCTCCCTTAAGATGCTTTACAGGGCGAAGGTATTTTCTACCCTTACACTAGCTGAAATTGTTCCTGAGTTCTTCTATCTACCATGTGAAGAGGAATGGCAACAAGGGGTAGTTATTTGTGCTGCACTAGAGGTGTTTAATGATGTTTCAACCAAGTTTGCAGGGATTAAGTATCCAACTGCAAATTTGTACTACAATGGGGTGTATAAAGTTAACTAATGCATCAAAGAATGGGAAAACAGTCCTTATGAGTATATCAGAGAAATGGGGTTGAAGATGAGAGAAAAGTTTGATGCATATTGGCTTGAGAGTAATTTGGTGATGAGCATTGGAGTTGTGTTAGATCCTAGGTACAAGGCAAGATGGGTAGAGTTTAGATATAAGCAATTGTATGGATTCAGTGGGTATGCAGGGGAGTCTAACAAATTCAGGACAAAATTGACATCTCTTTTCAATGCATATGATTCACAGAACTCAAATGCACCTTAGAATTACTTTGGCAGCCGCAACTCTGTCTCTAGCTCAAGTATGATGGACTCAGTCAATGCAGATGAGAGTGATCCTGATTATGATGAGTTTATGATGCAAAACAATGAGTTTGAGGTGCAGAAATCTGAGTTGGAGAAGTACTTAGAAGAACCTGTGCTTAACAAAGGATCACCAAAGGATGAGTTTCTTTTTGATATCTTGAGTTGGTGGAAACTCAATGCACCTAAGTACCCAACTCTTGCAAAGATAGCAAGAGATGTGTTGGCTGTTCTAGTCACTAGTGTGGCATCAGAATCAATGTTTAGTCATGGTGGTAGATTGCTCACAAGACACAGAACTTCATTAGATCCAGAGTGTGTTGAAGTATTGTTGTGCTTAAGTGATTGGTTGCCAGACTTCTTTTGTACTGGTAATTTTTCTTTTCTTTTACTTTATCTTCTTAGTTGGCTTTATATTTGTTGTTTACTTGCATTGCTGCTAAGTGCTAATCTGAATGTGTTGTATACTTATATTGATGCTAATGCAGATATGGTAGTCATGGAAGAATGAAGTGCAGTGCAAGTGCAGCCAAACAAGAGAAACAGTGGAGACTGTGCAGAGTGCAGTGCCAGTGCTTTGGCCTTTGTTGTGTTCAGTCTTACTCTTTCAGTTTCAGACTTTCAGTGTTTCTTTTGTTTATTTTTGTGTTTGTTTCATGTGTGAGAGTGAACTACTGAACTCAGTGAACTGAATATGTGTTTGAAACTTTTTATGGACCTTTTGGTGTTTGAAATGAAATGTTAACTTAGAAATGTTAGAATCTGTATTTCAAGTTTTCTGTCAGATAACGGATTTTATCGGAAAAAAATTTGTTATCCGATAACTTAACCTATCTGAATCGGATTTCAGTTTAGGGATCTGTGAGTGTAGAAAGTGCCTTCTACAAATAAAAGCATCCTAAAGGTGAAGCTGCGTAAGAAGACTATCTCTGAGAAGTACAGAATCATCAACAGAAGGCCACGGCGAGTATCAGGTATGAAGAGGTTAGCGTATAGGGTCGCCGAGGCTTCACCAGCGAAGAATAAAAGGGCGGAGTGTAATTAGCAAGATTGAACACGTCACCGACAAAGGACCGTACAGTAGTTGGGCATTTATGAGAATATCAGAATGAGCAGAGTTGACTTGTTGACTCTGTGGGATCTGCGTCAGCAATCCTTATCCAGAAGTAGACTAGCTCGCCGAAGGATATAACCACTCGCCGATATGCTTGTCGGCGAGAGAGAATAAACTGTTATTGTGAGACTTTAGAGTATGTCCGCTACATAGCGCAAGATCAGGATGATTATAGCTTAGCCTTCCCTAGGAGGTGAAACACCATAGAATAACTCTAGCATAGGATTCCCAATAAGGGTAATCATGTAACTTCGCCGTGTAACTCTCACATAAAAGGGAAGTAACCCTAATGTGAGAGGGGGAGGCCTCTACTCCCTTTCTCTCTCTACTCTATCTTCTTCTCCACCACCATCTCCAACTCAAGAACACGATGGAAACCGATGTATAATCTTCAAGAATCACTACTAATAAATTCGTGATGTAGGAAGCTAGATAAGCTCCGAACACGTTAAAAACGTCTCTTGTGTGCTTTACTTTTATGTTCATTCATATGTGTGTGTGAATCTAGATCTAGGAATAAGTAGATCAATGGGTGTAATGGCATGATGTATTTTATGCAATTACATTTTGGCGCTAGAAGAGGTTTGAATCATGTCCTAAAAGCTCAAAAATGAAGAAACATAGATCTCGGCATCAAATTTGGCGAACTCAGGAGAACTCAGTAGCATTTAGTTGAAGAAAAGGGTATTTTCGTCAACATAAACAAATTTCAGATGACAAAACCAGAGAAATGGCGTCAAGAAAAGAAAGAACAACAGCAAATCAGAAAGAAATCAACGGGGAAAATGGAATCAGAAGTCTACTCTTCTCGACACCCAACAAATGTCTCTTAGTATGCCTGAAGTGTAAACCCGGTGAGAAGGAGAGCAGATGTAAAGCTACTGTGTCAAAAATTTGGTGAAGAAAAGCATCAACATCAGAGAAATCGAGGGTTTTTCACCGGCAATCAGATTAAGAAAACCATATCCTTATCTCTCTTATCTTTATTAACATTCAGATTTATAAAGTTTTTAGAATTGAAATTTTGGGGAAAAACCTAAATGAAGCTAGAGCTTGTTCTTGAGTAAAGTTTTGATCTTTATTTCAAGTCATAGAGCCAAAATGATTTTGATGATAAATTTGCAATCAGTAGGCTTTAATCTTCAAACCCATTTGAGCCTTTTCGGTTCTAAAAAAAAAAATAAATAAATAAAAAATCAGGAGGAATACATAGATAAATAGATTTTGTGGATATTTCTATTTGATTTGTTTTGTTTTGGGAGTTCTTGCTCATAGCTCAGTATTCTTCTTTTCTTGATTACTCACCGATTAAGTCTGTTACTTGCAGCGATGTGTGAAGGGAATTGTTTCATGAATAAACTTGCTGATACTTCTAATGGCGAAAATGAAATCTTGGGGAATACATCAACTAGCCTCGCCGATACCACACGACGTGTCAATCAACTACCATCGATAATCTCACAGTAGCCAGCATATCATTTTGGGTAGATCTTCTAATGTTGCTGAACTCATAATAAAGGAGGAAGGGAATAGATCACATCGCCGGTACTCACTACAGAGGTGCAACGGCAGCCCCTCTAGGTCTCATATGCAGTGGACGTGTTTGATTAGATGCTGGGTCGCCGACCTAATTTATTTAGTACTTGGAGCTCCGACATCAGCAACAACAACCTACATCATAGCTAACTTGATGAACCACTTCACTGAATGATCAGCAGCAGTAGTTCCTCATTGTTCTTGCAAAAGGAAGAACATCCTTGTGCAAAGGATGGATATTCAGCGTTTGGCTTAGATGAGTTCACAGCAGAAGCTGGAAATCACAACCTCTATGGAGTGTAAATAGCGTGTTTGATAAAATGCCTAGCCGATGCACGTGGACAACTGCAACTCGCAGAACAACCCAATCATTTGGACAGTCAGTTGAATCTCGCCGATATCGGCAGGGCATATAAGTTTCTCTTGAAACATTTCTTAATTACACAGCAGTACCATGCTTGAAACTCCTCACCTTTTCATTTTTTAAAACTGTGATAGTGCAGTGTCCATTTTAGCAAGTTCATCACATTTTAGCAATGTTGGAGTCGCTGTCTCTTCGAGGTTAACGAGACAGCAAAGATGAGATGCAGTTTGCAAAGTCAAATTGCCGAAAGTGGATCGAGTTCCATTTGTTATTCATATACTTAGTGGGAAGTCATCTCGATTGCTTGAATTAAAATTTGTTTCGCTGAGCGGCAAGTTGTGACCTGGTCATCATAGCAAACAGTTGGGGAAGGTCAAAGAGCGATGGGAAATTAACCCTCGTTGAACTATTGTTTCTCTTAGTCATCTTGGCAAAGCTCAATACAGATCCTGATTCGGCAAAGTTCCATACTGAGCAGTACACTTAACCAATATCAATAATCACGGGGCAACCAGAAGGATTCGGCGAAAGTTATGCTCAATTTTAAGAGCAAGAATCAAGCCTACCGTCATCCCATCTCCACTCCATTCGCCGAGAATCACTGACAGTAACGGGAACACCTCAACAAAGACATTTGCTTTAAAAGAGCTCGCCATAAACCTGTAACATCAGCGATTTTGGAGCAACACAGTTTGATTATCCCAACTTCAGCGAGTGGATAGCACCATCTCTCTTGCCTATTATTAATTCCTGCAGCGAGCATAACCCGTCAGGTCAACTATGTCACCAATCTGAAACAAACATAAAGAGAGTTCGCAGATAGCATTGATCGCCGCTTAGAAAAGACCAGTCATTTCGAGCTAGCCTTCTCGCCGACCGCGAACCATGAACAGTACATACAGGGGTGACTTGCAACCAGTAAATCATAGTGGAAATTGATAGGAGCATTTGAGACGTATATAGAATTAGCATGTCAACATCGCAGCATCAACAATCTCGGAACAACGCCAAAAGAGGTGCAAAAGCAGATTCTAATAGCTAGAAGTAAAAGCATTCTTGCCGAACCAAATATGGAGCGACAGTCTCATCTTACCTAGTCAAGAGCAAGCCAACTCGCGGGGGCAAATTCTTCCAGCAAGGTTATTCTATCACAGTTAGTCGGCTGGGCAAAGTTACTTAGTCAATCTCATATCAGCAACTCGGCGGGAGCAACCAATCCGAAACATCATTTCAATTAGAAATGGCACAAAAGGGAGAATTCCTAACCTCTACACTTCGTGAATTACTAAATATTCAATTCCAGCCAAAAAAAAAAAAAAAAAAAAAATGGGGGGAAGGGGGGCTCCGCCCTACCCGGCATGATATATCTTAGCTCTTTGTTCTTCGCTAATAGCCAGATGAATTTGATTGCTTGCAGCGGTATCCAAATGGAATTTCTCCTGTACTCGTATTATCGATTGTTTAACGCTAAAGTTTCATTTTAGCGATGGAATAGTACCTGTAAGAGAAACAAAATTCAAATATGGATAAGATACTTCAATTCACACTGCACTAGATCAACTAGCTGGAGTACAGTTAATCTGTAGCAAACTTCGATTCTCGCTGAGCTACTAATCGAGAACATATAATCTGCACCAACACATTGCTCGCTTATTCAAAACCTTTCGCCGAAGTACAGTGCACAACATGGAGGGGAGACTTCTGAACCATATGCTTTTAATTTTATGAAATGTTAGCATTACTAGAATCAATATAGTACAAATATCCTTAAACATCTTGAATAGTCTCTCTTTGGGAATACGGCGTCATAAGCTTGTTTTCTTTATGATCATAGTCACAGATGATTAGAAGCCTACATATGCTAAAGTTAGTTTCGTGCAGTTTTTGGTTGGAGACATCAACATTTTCGTACAGTAACGCAAATTTTCGTATAGTTCTTCAGGTAACAATACTTTACCTTTTTGATTGGTGATTGAAAACCCCAGGTACCCGTTAAAGATACCTGGCGAGGCGCGAAGGAAATATCTACAATGCCGAATTCGCCGAACTTCATCTCTAAAAGTGCAGCAGTCACTCTATTACCTCGGTGACAAGCTAAATATTTCTTACCTTAAAAATTCCTTTCATTTTCCTTTCATTTTAGCGTAAAGCAATGTTCAAATAGAGAGCCAGCATTTTCACACATAATTAATGTTGCTGAATACTTTAGCTTAGCTTGCTATCTAGACTAAGCTCGGCGGAATACCCGTTGCATATTGGCGAAACTAAATAGAAATATTCATCCCAGTCACATTATGATTTATTAGCTTACCAGAAATAGGTGCCTTTTCTTAGCTACATGCCATATAATTTTCAAGTTTGGGTTAATTACCTCGCGGCGCAATCTAGCACGTTAGTATATCGTATACAAGTCATGCCAGTTACACTATGTTCAAGTAACATATGCTCAAGTCTATTTTTAGAACGAGAATGATTAGCGATGTGATAACATAGCGATTGCATAGCTTCACATCTTCAAGATGGCATCCTGCTGCTAAGTTTAAGATGCAACATTTTTGAAACTCGCTGAGATCAAGCCAAATTATACTTAGAAATCCTCCCCGCTTTACCCAAGAGCGTAGCTGGGGCAGATTCCCAATCAAGTTTGAATTTCATAATCTATTTGAATATTATGTGATCACCGCTAACCCATGGGGCAATATTATTACTCCACTATATTTTCGGTATATTTATGTCTTTAAGCACGGATAAGAAAATCAACCGTTCGCTTACACGATAAAAGCACATAAACGAAAAAGCCAATGAGCTTCGCCGACTACATGTGAGAGCGCCGAATGATCAAGCCAATGAACTTCGCCCACGTTATAAAGATGATAAAAAGTGCCAAATGAATCAAGACTGCATCATCGTCGAGTCTCGTATACTTCAGCGTAGTAGATCTCAACAACACTATCACCACCAGTACTACAATGTCTACACCAGAAAGGAGGAATTCGAAAGCGGATACTTCACCCTGAAGCGGTTAACGGATGCCACTCAGAATGTCAGTTCAGGAAGCAACGACTCAAGACTTGTAGGGGAAGCGTTTACAAGGATATTCTTCCTAATGGGAAGAACATCGCCGTGAAACAAATAAAGCTAATGAGCTTCGCCGATTATACGAGCTAATTGCTCCAGACCAAAAAGGTCCAATCTTGAGGCCAAGTGCCATCTACAGAGGCACAAATGCCCAAGGCAACAAATGCCATACAAAACCCTGATCAGGTACTAAGGCCAAGTGCCATCTTTAAAGGCATAACGCCCAAATCAATAAAGAGCCAAGATCTCTTATGCAGAAAGCTTACTGCCGTCGAGTGAATGCCCTTATCGCAAGAGTTAGTCCAACCCAGGCTTAGTTGTAAGGCCAGTCGTGTTACTTGTTGATCTGTAAGTGTTTGTAAGGAAATAAGATCCCTTTTGCTGTAGCACCACATCGGCGGTTCCGCTGGTGTGCTAATCCGTCTACGCCATAGCATCACTCCTGGCGGAGCGTATTGAAGTCTATGAGGGCAACCCATTCTACTTATATTAGATCGCCGACGGGCACAAGTAATGGTTACGGCTGGGGTCTATCCTGCTGCTCTAATAAATTGTTAGTTCAATGGTCCAGAAATTGTTGGCCGTGCGAGGGACAGGGCTTCACTCTTTGGCAAGATTAAGTCTTTGAAGACAACTGCAGAGGCCAAGTTCTCTGTAGTGGCAAAACATTAAGCTTTTCGTTGCTCGAACTCACAAAGAAGATAACATTAAAGGCGCAAAGCAGCCTATAGCGCCGAAGACATAAAGAATAACAAGCAAGAAGAGCAAGATTGGAAACCATCAAGGTATCCAAGGAATAAGAGATGACATTAGTGGACAAATGCGAACGCAAAAAACATCCTCAACCTACAAGTTCCCTTGGTTTGTGCCGGCGATACAAGAAGCAAGGCAGGGAAAATTGTTTCCATTAAAGGTAACTCAGTTTCGCCGATCTATTTTCACCAATCTCAGTAGTCGTCAATAAAAGAGCACAATTTTTGTCACTCGCCGACAACAAAAAGTCTTTCATCCACGAACCTTTGCTCATTAACCTTCACAAAAGCATTGGGAAACAGTATGAGATAGTATCCACTCAACGGAAATTGGCAATCTTGCCAAGAAGGGAAGATATCGGATCCCGATATATTAATTTTAAGGGGACCAGAGTCTCATAACAACAACAAAACATGTCACTTTATCAAGCAGTGGAGGGTAGCTGCACCATGGAGAAACCAATATGAAGCCTCTCGGGTATCACTAAAATTCCAGACCATGGCCTTCAAGTACTTACCTCGGAGAAGTAAAATTCTTCGACGACAAAGATCCACTGTCCTCAACCATTTGTAGGGCACAATGTAGAAACATTGAAAACACTTCACGCCGATAAGACAAAGGGTCGTATTGTCTTAATGGCGCGCATAAATGCTAGTCGGAAGGTTCTACTCATTATGGCTACATACTGAAGCCACCAATCAGCAAGCAAAGGACTTGTGCTTGCCGAAACAATGGAAAGAAAATTGTCGCCATCATCTTCTACTCAAGGAGTAGAAAATATCCTCCATATCTCGCCAAAATGGATATTCCATTCACAAAATCGATGTACAATACATTGTCAGTCGCCAAAGCTGCATACGGATTTCGTCAAAGATCGCCACCAATATTTGCATAACATGACAGCCCACTCAGAGGCATCAACATAGTCTTACAACGGCGACCCACCCAGGGGCACCATCATAAAATTCTCCAATAATTCTATATCGGCGTATTATGACTTTGAAACTTCATTATGGATCTAAAACCATCGCTTATGATTATTGCATGTGCATTACTCCGCCATGACCTTAACTATACACTGTGAAAAACTAACTTGGATTTCAAGTCATTGGAATAAGTTATACCTACAGGAAATTCAAAAGATTTTACAGAGGTATTAAAGCGAGGTCATATCATCCACTTTCAAGAAGGCAAGAAGTTAATTACAACGATATTCGCCGAGGAGCTCAGCTTGGTACATTCACACATCGCCGACCTACACAGGACTCAGATGTCTCCTATAAATGAGCTAAGTCAACCCCCTCTTATTTCTAAAATAATTGGCATATTATCACACTGACCTCGGCGAGAGTTAGAAATTCTGTTCAGTTGCATGTCAACTGGTAGTTCTGGTGACATCAAATACTTTCAAAATTACTCAGGGGCAACCGCCCAACTATTTACTCTACGCTGAATGAGCAAGTGAAGTATCACAAACTTTACAAATATTTCAGTACACACTCTATTATGATATACATGTCATTATAAATGCATTTCCACTTCTCCTACGGGTCATTAACCATGGCAGGGGCACGAGCGCTAAGTTCGCATTACTATTTGCGTCGACAATATCACCTTTTACCTTTAAATTTGCCTTGCTATTTGCCTTAATGCATTGAATTTAGAATTCGAGTAGCAAATGTAGCTTCATTCAAAGGGATCGCCGACTTGGAAGGAAATTATACGCTGATCACCATGAACTTTCGCCAAAGTGGAATTAGTGACTACACGCTGGGGCAGCGGTTCAATCTTATTCTACACGCTGGGGCAGCGGTTCAATCTTATTTCACTCGCTGAACTTAGCAATGAGCAAACAATAGTCATTTAACAAGCAGAGAGCTAAGTATCACTAACTCAGAGTACCATACCACCATATCATGATTTATTTCAAATTATTAATATTTCCTAAGGCATTTCATAAGATTCATAGCATGAGTAACAGGGGCAGACCACTTACTTATTGTCAAAAGTTCAAATTTTTTATAGAAAAAATGCACAAGTCTCGTTTTGTTTTTGCTTTAAAAAGTTTCGATCTCTTACTTCCCAAAGCAAAAAGGGGCAACAATGTATAGGAAATACAAAAAATATTAAGAAAGCTAAAATTTCTTTTTTAATTTCTCTATGATTCGTTTGCAGGACATCACTTGGCGAATACAGGTAGTCTAAATCAACACAAAACAAGCATAGTCGCGAAAGCAGGAAACAAAAATGGCAACAACAAGCTGAGGAATCCGGAGTCGTTGCTTCAGAACCTCGCGCAAGAGCAGGGGCAAATATATATATATATTTTAAAAGCATGTTGTGCTCTTCCGCTCAGTTCCTCCAGCAACAACAAAAATTGAACCAGCAGTTACTCACGAAGTTCGCCGATATGCAAACGCCACTCCAAAATTCACAAGTAGCCAGTTTATATCACGATCCATGACAATAAAGAAGCTCGCCAAAGCACAACCAGAATCTATGAACTTTTTCATATCCCCTCAAGCAAGGATCACCGAATACTTCTAAATCTTCGTCAACAAATGTTCAACAACATATATCGCTGAATATTACAAGACAGTCAGTACCTCGCCTACATTCACGGTCGCCGAATCTCGCCATCCTATCGAAGAAGAAGCTCCTCAGATTCTCCTGCATCAGTCTTCTCAACAAGCAACGGTCATTCGCTGAAGATAGAAGATCCGCTTAAATTTACATCAACGCACCGAAGTTTTTAGCACGCCAATCCATGTCAAAGCTGTCGCCGCAGATAGAAGAGTCGCCCAAGTTGTCTCGCCGACATATCCATCCAAACCAAGATTAGATCCAGCCAAGTTACTTTGAAGACTTTACTTGTTTACTCCGCTTGCACCAGACGACGTTTCAAGAAGATTTTGCTTAAGGATTATTCTGCGAACCATCCATAAGCAAAGGGGCAAAATGTGAGTGTAGAAAGTGCCTTCTACAAATAAAAGCATCCTAAAGGTG
>JAJJMA010276855.1:39290-57910 GCA_023529015.1 Papaver nudicaule | reverse complement strand
ATGCAAAATTACTCCTGTGACCTTGTCGCCAAAAACCACCATCAACATTAAGTCCCCTGCGCAGCATGGAACCTTGAGTGTTCCAGGGTGAGCACCAAGTTGATGGGCCAGCTACATCCGCATAGAA
The DNA here is from genome assembly GCA_023529015.1 of Papaver nudicaule. Taxonomy (NCBI): domain Eukaryota; kingdom Viridiplantae; phylum Streptophyta; class Magnoliopsida; order Ranunculales; family Papaveraceae; genus Papaver; species Papaver nudicaule. Next base: position 57,783 of record JAJJMA010276855.1, on the reverse strand, counting down.
GCCTTTAATCACGAACATGAAGCCCAAACTGGACCTTGTACTTTGGAGTACTCGCATAAGCTTGACTTGAATAATCTTGAAATCTTATTCATGACTCCTTGGTGCAGCCAACTCCGCCTAATCAGAAGTTTGTTAGCGTCGCAACACAAGAGACCAATACTGAAACTGTATCTTTCGGTGTTAACCGTCTTCCGGGTGGAGTATCAGTTCCCCAGCTAGTAGCAGCTCCATGGTGACTCCTTTAAGTGCTAATCAAGTCCCCAATCCATTTGCAAAGGATTGGGTAACGGTAAGATTTCATTCTCTTTGCGACATTTTCACTTTTAGTAAAAAAGTAAAAATCCCGTCAGATTTTCCTGTTTTACGTCACGTCACGGGAATGGCCGTAGAATCCTCATCCGATGACGGATTTCGATGGTTGACCCCAATTTAGAAAGAGGACTTCAGTAGCTTTCACCTCGAAAAAGAAAATCTGAATTTCATGCATTTTTGCTCGTTATTTCATGTGCCACGAAGTAACGTCACGTCCAGGAATGCTGCAGTCTGTACGCTGTTCGGTAGAAAAATCATTCCGGACAGTAGGTTGCTCTAAAAATCAAGCCCTTTTAGGACGTGATAGTAAACATCCATACGAACAACTCCCGTGAAGAAAGTTTCTTCATATCTCTTACTGATTTGTACAGATTTCGAGATTTTCACCGTTCTTCGTAAGAATTCAGATGTCAGAAAATTGTATCTTCAAGATAACGTCATGAATCCTTCGATATATCTTCTTTCAATGACTTTTCTTCTTTATTTGATGTAGGATGAACCTGCTTGTTTGCTCTTGTAGCCTTCTGAGGATAATGAAGAAACGAATGACAGCTACTTCGTTGGTAAAAGATTAGTGATGGTCAAAACCTCAGTAAGGATTTTGACGATGTTGCTGATGAGAATCCTCCTATTGCTGAGGTAAATTCAATCATCCTCTTATGTTAAGCTTTCATCATATAGCTTGAAACATATTATTAAACTTCTGCTTGCTTTGAAATTCTTTCAGCTCGTCGATAAGAAATATGAGCCTGTTAGAATATCGACATTGTTGGAGTAGATGCTCCAACTAGGTGGACTCTTCTTGAGTTTCCTCATGCTGGTTTGGCATATAATCCTCCCCATGAAACGATCTCCCTGGTCATATACTAGTGGGAGGATTTAATGTTCCCGAGGGACACGTCCCACTGTATAGAAGGATATGGAATCTCTATGGTCACCTTATTATTGTTGGAAGGTGTGCCCACTTTCATACGCTTGCAGGTGTTGCAGTTGAGGCGCTAAATGAAGCAGAAGAGCTGATTGCTACATTCGAAAACTTCAAACCCAACTTGTTGTGGCTTCAGGCAAGAATCCAATACATTCGAGCAAGGCGTGCTGCTGTTGGCAAATTCACCCATGATTTGGTGAAGCAGGAAGAGAGGAATCATGCTGCCATGACTGAGGAACTCCGTAAGTTAACTGAAGAGGTGAAGAAGAAGACTGCTCATATTGCTCTAATAAAGAAGGCAGCTGATGAAGGAGCGAAATCTTCACTAGATGGTTGTTTCTGAAGAGCTTCAGGAGCAAAACATTTTCTCAGTAGATTTTTATTTTGCTTTGGTTTTATGAACAAAGGGTTTATAGGAATTGATGGTTTTGAACTCATAGGTTTTGAGTTTTCGAATGAAATTGTTAAAAGGCAAGAGATTACTTGCACTTTTCTTTTGAAGGAATTAGAGAGTGAATCTTCGTATCTTCTTGAGCCATTTGCCGTTGACCACCATGTTTGAGAGTCGCTGATGTATTGCGCTTATCATGTATCGGGCATTAGGCATGACTCGAGATATGACATAGGGTCCCTCCCAGTTTGGTGTGGACCCCGGAATAGAAGTTACTCTTCGGTTAGTGTGTCGCATAACCTTATCTCCTTCTTGAAAAGCAACCTTAGGAACCCATGACATCTCAGGTGTCTTTCGCCTATAAGACCGTTGCTTTGCCCGAACCCACTTATTTGTAGTGGCCTTGATTTCCTCATGAGGTGCCTCAAAGGATTTGATAGACTTGATGCAATCAAGTCCCCAAGTCAAAGAATTATCCAATCCTTGTTTAGGGACACGTTGGATAGGATTTCCATGAACTAAATAATTCTGAATAAAGTATTTCAAATCACTTTCACATACCTCTTTGAATATCACCAGAGTTTCGGACCCCACGCGGTACTCCAGCTTTCCCACGTTGCAGCTTTCTTGGTCAAACATGAACTCTTGGCCTTTGATGATTACAGGTGAGATTGTAGGTACAAATCTCTTCCCATGGAGCCAGGGACGCCCTAAGATCATGTCGTGCTCCTCATCTTCTTTGATTACATGAAACTTGGTTTTGGTGCGAGCAGAGTCCACCTTTAGATCCAAAGTAACATGACCGTATATGTCTTGGAGATTTCCTTTTTAATCTTTCGTTACTGTGGGATAATAGATGACATCCCGTCGAGAAATCCCAATTGCTTGGAGTGTCTTGATTGGAATTAAATTAACCATAACACCAGCATCAATTTGAACTTTCTTAAAATTTGTACCTTCGAGACGAGCGGAGATAATTGGTATTGGAACACGTTCCCCTCCTGCCATCATCTCTGGCGTAACTTCGTCAGGCTTTGGCTGAACTTTTTCAGGTACAGGTAGTTCTTTGCCGCTAGCAATCCAGCTGAGGGCGGCGAAAATGTTGCTTCGCTGACTTCTAGAAAAATGTAAGAGCTCGCATAAATTCTCCATCAAATAATTAGCAGTTTGCTTGACAGATTCTCCGGAGATGGTGAAATTTCGAATGTTGGGTTGATGCTGACGTTGAGGTTGGTGTTGACGTTGAGGTTGGTGCTGAGGGAGCGGATTCTTATGTACACCCTCAGTCCCCAAGTTCAACTCTCCTGACTCGATCTTTTCGTTGAAGATTTGCTCGAGTCGATGACACTCGCTGGTGGGATGATTGACGAATCGATGAAGATGACAATACTTGGGATCAGTCATTTCTTGCGCCGTAGGTTCTCTTCGTACAGGAGGTAAATTGACAGCGCCATCTTGTATCCATGCTTCCAGGAGCTCTATTACTTCATCCATGGTACATGGGAAATCAGGAATTTTAGGGAATTCCCTTGGTTGTCGTGGTGCCTTAGGTGCAGGAGCATTAGCTGGGACCCGTGCCGGAGCTTGAGGTTGGGCTGGAGCTGCACGTTTTAGTTGTGGGGCCTCAGGAGTAGGCGCCTTCCTCTTGACACCTTCAGTGATAGCATGAACTGAGTGAAGAGAGTTATATTGCTTATTAACAAGTCGCTTGCTGGCACGCGTTTCACCACGACTTTCTTCGGCTTTTAAAGGCCTGGGCCTTTCTAATAGCGCAGGTGCAGTGGTGGCGGATCGTTTGGCGGACTTATGGAGTTTGGTGAAATTGTCGATATCCAAGTTCTCCAACAAGGCGCGATATACTGGTATCATTCCATTGATGCAAAGCTCCACCAACTGTACCTCTGTCACATTTGGCTCGTTGCAGTCCACTGAACGAGTTCTGAATCTCGTCACATAATCATCTGGATGCTCATTGTTTCGCTGATAGAGTCTCCCCAAATCGGAAAGAGTGAGTTGCTCAGACACGAAGAAGTATTTCTTGAGGAAAGCATTAACCATTTGGCTCCAGCTGAGAATGCTATTAGGAGCTAGGTTATTATACCAAGTATATGCTTTTCCTGTCAGAGATTTCGAGAATTCCTTGAGACACACAACTTGATTTCTTTCATGTATTCCCAATGATTCTAGGAAGCGAGAGATATGTTCTCGGGCATTCCCAATACCATTATACATCGAGAATGAAGGCGTGACATACCCTTCAGGAAGAGATTCAGGTTGAACTTCAATTGGGTATGGAGGTTGATGACGATGAAACAAATCTGAATTCTCCATACTCCGATCCTGTAAAAGATTCTGCAAATCTTCACGAGTAACAAAGGTGTTGAAAACCCGTGCTTGGCTCACGTGTGGTGTGGACATAAGTGTCTTGATCATCAGGAATAACATGAATCTGAGAAGGACCCGCCCTGCTAGAATGAGCTGGGGAATCCGTACGTGTAAACCCTGGATTTGTTGGAGGCGTTAGCTTCTCTGAGAGAGATCTCAAACACGTCAGCAACTCCGTCTGGTTTTCGCCATATTGTTTTGACTCAAGGCTAGATCTTGTTGGGTCTTCATGAGATCCACGATGCTAGGTGAGTCTTCAGTACTCCTTGTTTCTCCAGTGCGGGGCCCGAAGAGAAAAGCTTCTGTGCGGCTTGAGATTGGAGCGTAAGGAGTAGGAGAGATAGTGGTATTGGTAGTCCCCACCATATGAAGGGGGGACGTGATTTGGGATAGGATAGGCGTGGTGGATCCCACCAGAGGAGATGACACGCCCAGGGAGGAGTTGGATAAGGTTGATCCTATTTGGTTTGAGGCAGACACCAAATTAGGGTTTCGAGACGTGATAGGGTTCACGTTTTGGCAGGTGTAATAATTCACATAAATTCTCTATTAAGAAACTAGCCTCTTGACTTACTGGTTTTTCGTAGGTGGTGAAACTCTGGATGCGTCGAGGTGGGTTGGTGGCCTTATGGTGCGGGCCTTCAGTCCCCAGTCCCCTGTTGACAGAGTTATTTCCCATATCAGCGTATTGTCCGGCTATTACACGGAGCTGTTCGAACGTGCGGGGCCGGAATCTCCTCATTGGTTCTTGATGCCATGGCTCCGTCCCTCCTACGCAAATCCCCACCAATTGTGATTCGTTCATCTCCCTGTTATGATAATCCAAAGCTTTGGCTCTGAACCTTTGCACGAAATCTTCTGGATCCTCCTCTTCTTCCTGATAAGTCTTTACCAGATCTGAAAGACTAACTTGGTTAGGAATGGGAGCATCATTCATGGGAGCAACATTGATAGTGGCCCCCACAATAGGAGGCGTGATAGCAAGTGGCAAAGGCAAAGTAGGGCCTAAACCGAGAGATTGAGTGAAAGGAGGAGATGAGTTGGGTCCCATTAGAGAGGGGACGTCATTAGGAGTGATAGTAATCCCGTTTTTGGTGGTGGGACCAGCAGTGGCGTCTCTGACATGATTGGTTATCCCTGCAGCACAAGATAGGGACATGTTGGAACAGGATAGAGATAAGGCGGGCCCCTGCTGGACGTTCTGGAGAGATGAGGCTGAAGGAGGCGTGGTGGATCCCACCAGAGGGGATGACACGCCCAAGGGAGAAGTGGATAAGGTTGGCCCCCTCTGAGTTGAGGCAGAGGCAGAATTAGGGTTAGGGTTTGAGCTCACGGCTTGATTTGTGGGCCCAGAGGTGATGGCGCCACTTATTGGAGCATTTGTGACCCCACTTGCAGGCAAACTCGTGGGGACATTAGGGTTACTTGGAAAATTGGTATTCTCTGAGCTCTGCCTCCTGGTTTCAACCATATCTTCTTAAAACTGAGATAATGACCTCCCACTGTGGTCGCCAAAATGTTTTAGGGGTAAAACAAATAAAGGAATCTGAGGGGTAAAGTGTGAAGTGTGATGATGTAATAAAAGATTGTGATGAATTCGAGAGGTCAAGATCGAACAAGACTCGCCTAAACCAAGAAATGGCCGTTCGAGTATTGCTTCAGTGACAAGAAGAGGATTTTAGGGTTGGTTTAGGGAGGGAAGCAGAGAAAGATGAGATCAGAGAATTGCTATGATATTCTGTGATATTGAGATAAATATTGCTAGATAAGGATGAATATTCAGTTCTCACTAGATAATAAATGCTGAGTGAGAAGAGTTAATCAATTATCGATAAGATAGACTTGATTGAACTTGCACTGAACGTTTTTGGATGAGAATGAGATGATTTTCCCACTGGTCGAGTGACCTATTTATAGCAATATATTCTCAACTGATCTCGTAAGAAGTGGAAGAAGTGGAAGAGTGGGAGTGTGGAGTAAGTGGGGCAAGTCTTGCGCCTAATATTAGGGAAGAACCAAACCGCCCACTTTCTCATCCCCTCTTTTCAGCAACGTTCGCACGACTTAGTTTTCTTTCCCGTTAAGTGATTGTGCCGTTGCAATCACACGTGCCGTAGACCGCCAAACCAAAACCCTAAAGAATATCCCCCCATGTAACTAAATCTTGATTCTCGTAAGATTCGTTAAATATTTGTTTATTTATTTAGTCAAAGTTGACTAGTGTAAGTCGTACCAATTACTGGTAACTTAGGACTTTGCAATAAGATAGAGATTAAGCGATAAGCTTTGAACATCTCTTTTAAGATTTGGTTTAAGGATTGAACCGGGCAATCGCCATTTAAACCTAATGAGATAAATCTAAGGGTTGAGCTAGCAACCGCCATTAGATTAAGATAAAATGAATCTAAGGGTTGAGCTAGCAACCGCCGTTAGATAAAATAAGGTAAGTCTAAGAATTGAGCTATGCAATCGCCAATTAGACTGAGAGGATTTCAGCAACTCTCTGTGGCAATAGTCAAGTAAATACGACTCTTGGTTTGCCATAAATTAGTTTGTGGCATGTAATGCACCAATTCCCTGGATAATGAAGACATATAAATGCCTAACATAATATAAGTCATAGCCATGAGCCATGATTAAGAATTATAGCACTGATTTGTGGAAGCAAGTCCATAATCAGGAAAAACAGACGAATGATGCTATCACGGCGTAGCCATCATCAAGAATGCATAAGCATTGCCAATATAAGACCTAAAGATAGGCCACCATAATTATAATAAGTCTTATTGCATGGTATAATAATCTTATTAAGAAGTTAGGCATAAGGCGTAAAGAATGAACAATAACATTTATGTTATTTCAGATTACTGTACAGTTTGTATGTTGTTCATTCGTAAAATCGCCCAGGACAGCTCATAATAGATAAAAATCTGAATTTTTAGTATGTTATGGGAAATTCAGAGAGGAAAATATTTCGTGAAGGAAGCGCCTTCTAATTCCTTATGGATTGGGCTCTAAAAATCACGCCATGGAGAAATACGTGAGCAGAACTGTCAGATTTCCGAATTTGATTAGGAAACTAGAGTATTATGGACTAAGTAAAATCCATAATCCTCTAGGATTTGGATCAGTGAAGCCCAATAATAGAGGAGGCTAGGAAGAGGTAAACCCTAGCTCAAAAGAGGCAAGGCTAAAACCGTGAGGGGAAGATAATTATCAAGACCCCCACAAATTAGGCGAGAGCCAAACTAAAAGGCCCCCAAAGTTTAGGCGAGAGCTAAACTAAAGGCCCTCATAGTTTTAGGCGTGGCTGAATTTTGTGCTTGGCATAAAATTAGGCGGGGCTAAATTTTATGCTTGGCCAAAAATTAGGCGGGGCTAAATTTTATGCTGGGCATAAAATTAGGCGGGGCCAAGACTTGAGCATGGCCAACGCCATGCCTTATCCAAATCTTTAGGTTTGGCCAAAGTTTAGGCGGGGCTAAAACTTTGGCGTGGACAAGTTTTAGATGTGGCCACATTTTAGGCGTGGCCAAGTTCTTGGCGTTGCCAAGTTTTAGGGCGTGAACAAGATTCTAGTGTGGCCACGGCTTAGGCTTTGCTAGGGTTTGGGCGTGGCCACAGTTTAGGTGTGGCCAAGTTATTGGCACGGCTAATATTTTGGCGCGATGGAGTTTTAGGCGTGGCCAAGTTCTTGGCGTGGCCAAGTTTAGGGCGTGACCAAGTTCTTGGCATTGCCAATACCGTGTACTCCTAGGGTTTTGGCTCAAACACGAGCTAGACTAATGCGCATGCATAGGTATTTTAATACGTAGGTCAGGGATATGGACCATGCTACTAGGCCAGGGTCGTAAGATATTAAAATATGGCTAACAGTAAACCAAATATCTTATCCCTACTGTAAAAATAAATTCATACCTTATCTCGCGCTATTCCAGGATGCCAGAAATTGATGCAAAATTACTCCTGTGACCTTGTCGCCAAAAACCACCATCAACACCTACGACTATAAATACTTCTCTTGAGAGTTGGGAAGCACAGGTAGGAGATTGAGACCTTAGTGGTTGAAATCGGAGTAACCTTTAACCTTGGTAACCTGATTATGTTCTTGTCTATTCTATGGTCCTTCTCTTCTGATATAAGGCCATTCAAGAACTGATACGTTACATACAAGGTTTGAAAGGAAGCAACGCACGGCTGCACTTGGTGTTGTAAGACCTAGTTAGCTCCAGTTGTCTAAGTTTCTTAAGTGATTCTTCGTGTACAACTGAGGTAGAGACAAGTTGGGCATAGTTTACTCGGTTTACTTGTCAGCCCCCGCTTGTAAGTAGATTTCCGTATGACCTTGTGAAATCCGAAGGAAGTCACTTTGTGTATGTCAAACTGATAGAGGAAAGTTCAAACATACAGTTGATAATTGAGGTTGCAAAGCTGAAATTGTTGACACAAGCCTTTAACAGCGGTTAAAGCAACTCCTAGGCCTGTAAAGGACGTCGGCTAGGGGAATCAAGTGTGTGACGATCTGTGGGGGATCTAGAGACGTAAGGAGTGCGACAGTGGCCAGTTCGCTTGGAGGGTGGAATTGGTCTCTGCTACATCCCAGACCGAAGTCTTATATATAGTAGGCTAGTGTTTGTAGACAGTTTGTACTGTGCGATGTTCAATCTGGACGAGGTCCCGAGGTTTTTCTACAGGTCGTAGTTTCCTCGTTAAAAAAATCTCTGGTGTCTTGTGTGCTTTACTTTCCGCATTATATTCTCTGATTATATAAGTAAAGCAAACACAAGAAGTACGTTATTATAAACCCGATCGTTGTCCTTAATCCATCCCTTGGATTTACCAAGACCCTGTCTTTCGTTGGACTGATCCTTGTGATCCAAACTCAGGTTAACAGATCTGGATATTGATTTTTGAGATCGTCCAGATCTGACCATAAGTCTTACAAGCCCAAACAAAAAGTTGGTTGTATTTCGGTACCCCTGCTTTTTCAATTGGTATCAGAGCGGTGAACACATAAAAGACATCAAAATGAAAGGATCAGGCTTTGACTACTCAAAGTCCTTGGGATTGTCTACTCCAAAGATATCCACTCCATCTGTTTCTCAACAGATCGGAATAAATTCTGGTAAACTCACAAAAGCTGCAGTAACCCAGAACGATCCTACACCCAGAAATCTCAAGATTGAACAGACAGAGGAATACATATCTCTGGGAGAAAAATATGTTCAAAGTTTAAGTGATCTCAATGACGCACTCACTCGTGAATGCGCATTGTCAGAACTCCTAAAACAACAACTCCAGAAATTGGAAACAGTTGTTCGAGAACTCAGAGATTCCAAAGAGAAAATTTCTTCCTTAGAAATTGCTCTTAATCTGAGTCAAAGTCGTGAACAACAAGTTGCGGAAGAACACGATTTGGATATTAAAAAAATTCTCATCAGTAAAAAGGATGTAGAAGATCACTTAACCAATGCTCAAGAAAGATGCAAACTTCTTGAAGTAGAGAATCTGAAACTTATGGATTTGTCTAAAACCCACAGTAAATCAGAAAAAACTTCAAGAAGCAATGTGATAAATCCGCGCACTCCACCTATCACATCTGCATCAGAAAGAGTCATTGTAACTGCCAAAGTCACTAATAAAAAGAAGGCAAAACCTTCTGTCACCACGAATGAAGTGACCACATTATCTGACTCTTCAGATAATAATAGTGATATGCAAAATGGTGGTAAAAGACATGAAATCATATGTCGAATCTGTAAAAACAAAGGACACCACCAAAGAAATTGTAATAGTCAGAAGAAGAACAAGCAGATTGATCAGCTGCAGCACACGTTAAACCTTGTGTTAAAAAACGTGTCTGAACTCTGCAGGCCTAATCCACGAGGGATCCCTAGAAATAAAGCCTACAAGAGATCATCTTCACCCATGATAAATGGCAGAACTATTACTGAAAAAACAGAGACATAATGATCAACAATGGACTAAGATTGCCTCTTTACCACAACAAAAGTCTCTGATTAGGACAACCACTCCATTAAGAAACCAACCTCAATATCTTGACAGCTTGGTCACTCGGGAGGATTTAAACAGAGTGTTGTCTGATTTTGTGAAGCAAAATCACTCCCAAAAGAAAAAATCTGGAAGTCCCTCCCACACTAAGTCATATAATGACGACAGTAACTTCTATGATAGTTTCAAGGGAACGTCATCTAGAAAATCTAAACGATGGCGGAAAAATGGTGAGTCTCAAGGAACTCACCACAACACTAAAATCTAGTGTTGAAACTAGCATCCTTATCTATAGTACTGGAGATAAGGAATGCTACATATATCAGGAATAACTTCCTGATTGATCCAGTACCACTTGGAAATCAATTCAAGTGATGTATGGCTTCTGGCTATAGAAAAACTACTGAGGGACGTATGGTCACAGAAACACTAAGTCCATGATTGGGCTTCTCAGGAATGAAGAAATTAAGTATTCAAAACCTGAAAAGTTTGCGAACCAGTTCGCGAACCGTATGAGGTGTTTTATGTACGTTAAACTCAGATAAGCAACACTTGTCGACCAGTTGGCATCATTTTTTCTCTTTACGAGAACTGGGACTCTGTTTTCGAAATTTACTCAAATCTTGAGAATGCAACCCTGATGGGACTCTGGGTATGCATTATTTGAGTCAATCCTTCCTGATATTTTATTTTTACAAAAACCCCAACACCTGATAGATTAATTCATTCAAGTGCTTCATTGCTTACTTGCTCTAATCCTGAGAAAGCACAACATGACAGGAAGTAGGAAAAAGTGAATTTTGGTTGATGAAGACCTTACTCCTCCTAACATCCAAGGAAGAGAACCTAAGGCTGCTTGCTATTTTGCCTATGGCTATCAAGATTTGGAAGAAGCTGATATGGAATACGGTGATGTCATGTATGATGTCATCAAGTAGTGCAAAGAAACTTTTCCTCAGCACAAGAGAAACATGAAAGACTGTGATTTGCTTGGTCTCCAGATGGAAGCAGTGTTGACTGAGATTATCCTCATGAAAACACAAATAAGGGAACTTGTCAATGGCAAAAAGATTGTTTTCAGTGATGCAAAGGAAACAAAAGACAAGCCTTCCATGAGCAAATCTGCTGAATAAAGCTGGTTTTTCATAGTTACTTTAGATTCTTCCATAATCAAATAGATTAGTTAGTTCCTTGTGAGAACTTGTTCTTACTTTTGCCTAAGGAATATAAACTATATCTATAAGTAGTTTGCCTTTTCATGCTTTTTAGAGTTTTTCAAGCATGTACTACTTTATTTCATTAATAAAAGTTCTTTTTAGATAATTATTAATGATGTTTGCAATACTTGATTTGCCTACCTCAATCTTATTGCAACACATAGCTTTTTCCCATTACCTCGGTAGTGATGTAAAGTTATGTCTATTACAAAAGTTATGCTTTTTCTCACGATCAAGAAACTTTTGATTGTATGATTTTTAGGGTTTTCACAAACTCAGAATCATATACTCTTTTCCAAAAAATTGGCTAAGGGAATTATAAACAAAGCAAAACTGGATAACATTAAATTGTTTTTGTCCATGTTAGACTTTGTAAGTTGTTCTTTATTGAATAACACCACATGGGGGAGAGTTCTTAACTTGAACTTGCGCTTAATAACAAATCTTTTTGGGGAGCGTGGTTGTGGAATATAAGGAGAAAGGTTTGTCTATATTTCTCCAAAGATGAATCAACTTAGAGATCATCGTTCTGATTTCCTAGTTATGTCATCTTAAACTTGGTATGTGAGTACTTAGCTTAACCTATCCTCATAGGTTTATGAAACCCTAGTCTCAAACTACTTTGTCATATTTTTGTGACAAATAGGGGGAGAATACATATGGTTCTTGTTCTTGTGGTTCATAACCATAGGGGGAGAACGTCATATGCTTACTTGTTGTGCTTTTACAAAGTATCAAGTAAGGGGGAGTAATTAAAGCTGAGAAGAAGCTTCATATCAGGAATGAGTAAAATCACTTTAAAAGTTTTGATACACGGACTTTAAAGTTTGCTCAGATTCTTACTCTTTGCACAAACAACATGTGAGATTAGCATATTAACCCATGTAAGCTTGAGCGTACCTTCGTGCTTATGTTGAAGGTGTTGTCTACGGATTCATCAACAAGAGTTTAGTGAACACATCAAGACTCAAGGGAGAAGTTGAAGAATTCAAGAAATCAAGATACATCTGGTTAGTACTTAATTGTATATCTTTTGAATCCATATGTAAATTGGTTTTGTCACTAAAATTGACAAAGGGGGAAATTGTTAGGGCATTGTCCGGTCAAACCCACTAGCGTTGGTATGTCAAGCTGGCTGTCAGTTTTAGGTGTCAAAACACAATGCTTGATTTAGGCCTACTAGAGTTTTAGATTTCAGAATTGGGATATAGACTAAGTAGTAGAGACCTTAAAGAAGACTGTGAAGACAAAGAAGACATCAATTATTCTTCATCGACATAAGGTTAGTAGGAGTTATGACTTTTATGGAAATTCTTCTATTCTACTTACTCTATCTTTCGAAATAGTCGGCTACTTTAGTAGAGATACTAATAGCGATTGAGATCGTGTTCTTGTCTACATGACCATATGTTATGTTGGTATTGTTCCCACGAATACTAAGTTTACAAGAATGCATGAGATAGATTCGATACCATTTGTCCATTGCAATGGTTTGCTTGCAAATCACTTGTTGGATATGGGTGAATCTAAAGGAGTACTCTTGAGCAAGAGTCCAGTGGATTATAGCTGAGGACGTCTAACACGTCTAAGTACTGGTTAAGCCCAGAACTTCCAGCGGATCCAAGTTAAACCCTAAATCTGAATGATGACGGTTCACAAACCGTTCGTGAACAATGACTTAGGAAAAACTCCTGAGTTCCAAAGTATCATTTTGTACGCGTACCCTACGTGAACCTCAGAATCGATGCTTTTGGCTGTGATTCAGATGGACGGTTTGCGAACCGTCCCAAGTGAATATTCTCTGGGATTTTCACTCGGGTTAAACTCTGACTCCTTATCTCTTAGTTGGACTTGGTTATCACGAAAATATCTTCTGTGGTCCATCTAACGGTTCTCAATGTGTCAATAAGATAAAGATTATCTCTGGTCTGTTGGATATCTATCTTGAAGTGTTTATGAGCTAATAAAACACTTGGCAGATAAATGATAAAAGATTTCCAATTGAGATAAATCTCTGTTTACTTGGTTTGTAAGTTAGGGTTTCCTAAACTTGTGGAACAAGTAACTAGTTGCTTTATTCCAAAGCAACTTATCTTGTTGAGTGTTATAAATAGAGGTGTCTAAGGACGAAAACCGCAAGCATCAAGCATACGTGAAGATTCCTTTTGGAAGTGATTGTAAAACTCTTTTCACTTCGGTGAATGCTTGTTGTGGTATAGTCATCCTCTATTAGGTAGCAGTTCCTCTTGGGATTTACCCATGACTATAAAGACTTCTCTTGAGAGTTGGGAAGCACAGGTAGGAGATTGAGACCTTAGTTGTTGAAATCGGAGTAACCTTTAACCTTGGTAACCTGATTATGTTCTTGTCTATTCTATGGTCCTTCTCTTCTGATATAAGGCCATTCAAGAACTGATACGTTACATACATGGTTTGAAAGGAAGCAACGCACGGCTGCACTCGGTGTTGTAAGACCTAGTTAGCTCCAGTTGTATAAGTTCTTAAGTGATTCTTCATGTACAACTGAGGTAGAGACAAGTTGGGCATAGTTTACTCGGTTTACTTGTCAGCCCCCGCTTGTAAGTAGATTTCCGTATGACCTGGAGAAATCCGAAGGAAGTCACTTTGTGTATGTCAAACTGATAGATGACAGTTCAAACATAAAGTTGATAATTGAGGTTGCAAAGCTGAAATTGTTGACACAAGCCTTTAATAGCGGTAAAGCAACTCCTAGGCTTGTAAAGGACGTCAGCTAGGGGAATCAAGTGCGTGACGATCTGTGGGGGATCTAGAGACGTAAGGAGTGCGACAGTAGTTAGTTCGTTTGGAGGGTGGAATTGGTCTCTGCTACATCCCAGACCGAAGTCTTATAGTAGGCTAGTGTTTGTAGATAGTTTGTACTGTGCGGTGTTCAATCTGGACGAGGTCCCGAGGTTTTTCTACAGGTCATAGTTTCCTCGTTAAAAAAATCTCTGGTGTCTTGTGTGCTTTACTTTCCGCATTATATTCTCTGATTATATAAGTAAAGCAAACACAAGAAGTACGTTATTATAAACCTGATCGTTGTCCTCAATCCATCCCTTGGATTTACCAAGACCCTGTCTTGCGTTGGACTGATCCTTGTGATCCAAACTCTGGTTAACAGATCTGGATATTGATTTTTGAGATCGTCCAGATCTGACCATAAGTCTCACGAGCCCAAACGAAAAGTTGGTTGTACTTCGGTACCCCTGCTTTTTCACTTTGGTTCACAGATAGGGACACATTTGCTTTCCATTCTGTGTCCAGTATTTTGTTTCAGTGGGAGCCAATAATTCATTTGTAATTGACATGTAAATTGTTCTCAGGCTTGTACATATTTTTTCATTAATATAACCATTTTTATTCAAAAAAAAATATATCATGACTACACTTTTAAGATCTAAAAATATTCCTTTACGAAAATCAAAATTTTTATGGTAGATATATATTTCTCAAGTGATGATCTCGCAAGATTTTAATTATATAAACAAAAGAAGCGACTAATTTTTAAATTCTAAGAATTATGCTTGTCAATACTAACAAATTTGATTTGTGAAGATGCCTCAAAGGAGATTACCTCACAGAAATGCTTGTATATCGCCGAATAGAGTCAGAGCAGAAGAACTCGAACAAACAGACAGAGAGTGTGATACTGCTTTAATACAAGGAACGCCTGCTGCTGAGCAAGGACATACCAATCGTTAGACGACTGAGAACGTTGTAAGGAATCAGAACATTATCCAAAACAGAAACACAGGAAGGTCAAACCTCATACCACATGGGACTGTTATTGGACCTAATGGATAACCTACAACAATAATGATTGGTGAAAGAGTTACGACGAACCATGGGAGAAACCTATTGCAATCAAGAAGGCAACAAGGAGGACAAGCAACAATGTTACAAAGGAAAAGTACAATGATTTGCTGGAGTCCATAAGCTTGCTATCTGCACAAGTGACAAAGTTGGGAGAACCTGCTAGAAATCAAACGACTAACGGAAGAAACCAGATAAACGACCAGAGATATCAAAATCATCGTGCTGAGGAAGAATTTTGTCAGATGAGGAATTCAACATACATGGATTTATCAAACTCACCAACTAGAGATGATCAAAACAACCCTCAAAATTATCTTCAGACATCTAATAGGCATGACAGAAATTACCAGAGTAATAATTTGCTCAGTCGACTGAGGAATCAGGGAGTTGAAGCTAATCGCAAAAGAAACAACCATCGACAAGATACAACACAGAAAAGGCAGTCTTTACGTTTTGAAAGCGATAAAGAAGACATTAATGCTTCCATGGAGAAAAGATTCAACGAGAAGGAGGAAAGGTTCATGCAAATGATGAATGAAATCAGGTCAGGTAGACAAAGGGATGATCCTACAATCAAGTTTCAATCTGGCCCATTAACAAGGGAAATTCGTGAGTGTAATCTCCCAGATAAGTTCATCCTGCCAACCTTTGAACCATTCAGAGGAGATACAGATCCCAATGCACATTTGCTTTACTACACTCTAAGAATGGCTGTTCATGCATCTGACACCCTTGTAATAGCAAGGTTCTTCCCTAACAGCGTGACTGTTGATGCGTTAAAATGGTTCAGTTGTCTATCAACAAACTCAGTGACCTGTTTCAAAGACATTGCAGATTTGTTCGTAAGAAATTATTCTTGCAATATCAAACAAGCAGACGTAATGGATGATGCTTTCGATGTAAGCCAAAGACCAGATGAAAGTTTTACTGATTTTCTAAGAAGATTTAAAGTTGTTGCAGCACCTGTTCCGAGACAATACGACAAGGCCCTATGCATAGTCTTCAAGAAAAGTTTGAGACCAGGAAAAGAAAGAGAATCTTTCCAAGGATGTGTCTTGAATACCTTAGAAGAAGTCTACAATAAAGCAGGTAAATTCGTCAGGCGAGAACAAGATGCTCAAGCAGACATGGCACAACAATACGAGCATAAAGTTTATATTACAGCAGGTAAACACTGATCATAAAAGGCAATACTCACCAAAGTCACCTGCATCTGAGTCGTCTAAGAAAAGAAATTTCAGAGAAGATTTCGAGCAAAAATGGATAGAGGAATCGAGAACCTTTACAAACTAAACACTACTCCAGAAGAAATTCTAAAATTCTTGAAGGATAAACCATACTTTGTGGCACCTATGAAGCTGAGAACATTTGGTAAAGGTCGTTCAATTTGCGAGTATCATGATGTAGCAGGACACAAAACAAATAACTGCAAAAATCTGATGAGACACATTAATGACTCATAAAGCAAGGGCATTTGAAGGAATTCATACTAAAATATCCAACCACCTCAAGACAAGCAAAAGGAATTGTCAATGTGATCCATTCAACACCAAGGGAACAAAACAATACAAAAATCGATTTTTCATCCAAAAAAATGAAGTTGAATTCGACCTGTATGTACTCAACATGCTCTCTTGATCCAAGATCTGCCGGATTGCTCTTACCACCAGATGAGATTACTTTTACTACTGAAGATCTAGCTGGAGTCACCCTACCACTCTGATGCTTTGATAATCGAGCTAGGGATAGACGGATACGACTGCAGAAAGATTCTGATAGATGGAGGATCAACTTGTGACATAATTTTTCAGCAGGCTGCGGAGTAGATGAAACTCACAAAATAAGGAACCCTAACAAGTATCAATTAAGCAGTGATAGGATTCAATGGATCAAAAACCTATCCAATGGGTGAGCTAGTTCTCAAGGTGGAAGCGGGTCCAATCACCACAAATGTAACTTTTCTAGTTCTGAATACCAGGTCACCGCACAATGTGATTCTTGGCAGAGATTGGTTACATACAATGCAAGCAATAAGTTCAACTTACCATCAAAAGCTAAAGTTCCGGACAACAAAAGGAGTACATGATTCATGGTAATCAAGCTGTGACAAAGGAATATGATCACTTATAGCAATTTGTTAGGGCATTGTCCAGTCAAACCCACTAGCGTTGGTATGTCAAGCTGATTGTCAGTTTTAGGTGTCAAAACACAATTCGATTTAGCCTACTAGAGTTTAGATTTCGGAATTGGGATATAGACTAAGTAGTAGAGACCTTGAAGACGAAGACAGTGAAGACAAAGAAGACATCAATTATTCTTCATCGATAAAAGGTTAGTAGGAGTTATGACTTTTATGGAAATTCTTCTATTCTACTTTCTCTATCTTTCGAAATAGTCGACTACTTTAGTAGTGATATTAATAGCGATTGAGATCGTGTTCTTGTCTACATGACCATGAGTTATGTTGGTATTTGTTCCCGCAAATACTAAGTTTACAAGAATGCATGAGATAGATTCGACACCATTTGTCCATTGCAATGGTTTGCTTGCAAATCACTTGTTGGATATGGGTGAATCTAAAGGAGTACTCTTGAGCAAGAGTCCAGTGGATTATAGCTGAGGAAATCTAACACGTCTAAGTACTGGTTAAGCCCAGAACATCCAGCGGGTCCAAGTTAAACCCTAATCTGAATGGCAGACGGTTCCCGAACCGTACGTGAACAGAGACTTGGGAAAAAATCCTGAGTTCCAAAGTGTCATTTTGTACGCGTACCTAACGTGTAATCAAAATCGATACTTTTGGCTGTGATTGAGATGGACGGTTCACGAACCGTCCCAAGTGAATATTCTCTGGATTTTCACTCGGGTTAAACTCTGAACCCATTTATCTCTTAGTTGGATTTGGTTATCACGAAATATCTTATGTGGTCCATCTAACGGTTCTCAATGTGTCAATAAGATAAAGATTATCTCTGGTCTGTTGGATATCAATCTTGAAGTGTTTTTGAGCTAACAAAACACTTGGCAGATAAATGATAAAAGATTTCCAATTGAGATAAATCTTGGTTACTTGGTTTGCAAGTTAGGGTTTCCTAAACTTGTGGAACAAGAAACTAGTTGCTTTATTCCAAAGCAACCTATCTTGTTGAGTGTTATAAATAGAGGTATCTAAGGACGAAAACCACAAGCATCAAGCGTACATGAAGATTCCTTTGGAAGAGATCGTAAACTCTTTTCACTTCGGTGAATGCTTGTTAACATTGATCAAGTTAATATTCATTTGTTTAAAGGTTGTCAAATCCTTGAATATGAATATGTATCTTTCATGTTTCTCTAACTCAACTTGGTTTTAAGAGTTCTTAAATATACAAGTTGCAAACAAAGTCTATGACTTCTGTTTTGAACAAA
>JAJJMA010276855.1:0-38890 GCA_023529015.1 Papaver nudicaule | reverse complement strand
CTACCTGTGCTTCCCAACTCTCAAGAGAAGTATTTATAGTCGTAGGTAAATCCCAAGAGGAACTGCTACCTAATAGAGGATGATTATACCACAACAAGCATTCACCGAAGTGAAAAGAGTTTTACGATCACTTCCAAAAGGAATCTTCACGTATGCTTGATGCTTGCGGTTTTCGTCCTTAGACACCTCTATTTATAGCACTCAACAAGATAGGTTGCTTTGGAATAAAGCAACTAGTTACTTGTTCGACAAGTTTAGGAAACCCTAACTTGCAAACCAAGTAAACAGAGATTTATCTCAATTGGAAATCATTTATCATTTATCTGCCAAGTGTTTTATTAGCTCATAAACACTTCAAGATAGATATCCAACAGACCAGAGATAATCTTTATCTTATTGACACATTGAGAACCGTTAGATGGACCACAAAAGATATTTTCGTGATAACCAAGTCCAACTAAGAGATAAGGAGTCAGAGTTTAACCCGAGTGAAAATCCCAGAGAATATTCACTTGGGACGGTTCGCAAACCGTCCATCTGAATCACAGCCAAAAGCATCGATTCTGAGGTTCACGTAGGGTACGCGTACAAAATGATACTTTGGAACTCAGGAGTTTTTCCTAAGTCACTGTTCACGAACGGTTCGTGAAACATTGTCATTCAGATTTAGGGTTTAACTTGGATCCGCTGGAAGTTCTGGGCTTAACCAGTACTTAGACGTGTTAGATGTCCTCAGCTACAATCCACTGGACTCTTGCTCAAGAGTACTCCTTTAGATTCACCCATATCCAACAAGTGATTTGCAAGCAAACCATTGCAATGGACAAATGGTATCGAATCTATCTCATGCATTCTTGTAAACTTAATATTCGTGGGAACAAATACCAACATAACACATGGTCATGTAGACAAGAACACGATCTCAATCGCTATTAGTATCTCTACTAAATTAGCCGACTATTTCGAAAGATAGAGTAAGTAGAATACAAGAATTTCCATAAAAGTCATAACTCCTACTAACCTTTTGTCGATGAAGAATAATTGATGTCTTCTTTGTCTTCACATTCTTCGTCTTCAAGGTCTCTACTACTTAGTCTATATCCCAATTCCGAAATCTAAACTCTAGTAGGCTAAATCAAGAATTGTGTTTTGACACCTAAAACTGACAACCAGCTTGACATACCAACGCTAGTGGCTTTGACCGGACAATGCCCTAACACAAAGCACCACCGTATGCTTGATTAAAAGCACCATTTCCTTCACCTCCATTGCTCTACCACCATGCTTCCTCTTGTTCCTTTCAAGCCACAAATGCCACACTATGGTGTATCCAATTTTCCACCAAATCTCTCTACTCCTTCATGACATAACATTGTTCTTCCAGGCTATGAGTTGCTCTTTCACTGATTTTGGTGCTACCCAGTTCACCCTAAAAGCATTCAATAAATAAGACCATACCTTTTATGCAACTTGACATGAGAGCAATAGATGATCACCAGTTTCCCTCTCCTTCTTACACAGAAAGCATAACTCACTGTTCACATTGATACCTCTGTATCTAAGCATGGTCATTGTTGGCAGGAAGTTGTGAAAATGTGCCCATAATATGAAGCTTACCTTTGCTGGAACACCCTTCACCCATGTTAGCTTATCAAAATCACACACTGTGTCATTCTGCAGCTGTATTTCATAACATTTATTGACTGTAAACTCACCAAGTATATCCACTGTATCCTCTTCATCATTTAAACCATGAACATGGCCTAATGCATTACACAATAAGTCCCATTGTAGCCTCTCATTAGCATACATACCTATTCTTATTACACATTGCAATCTCCCATCAACTACCACGTCAGCTATTGAATTCTGAGCACAAACTTCAAAAATATCAGGATATCTGCTCTTCAAAGTACCTGCATTAGTCCAATTGTCCAACCAAAACCTTGTTGATCTGCCACTATTCACTTTAGAAACAATATGTTCATTCAAAAACTCTGAAGAGGTTATCACATTCTTCCAAACACTTCTCCCTTCAGCACTGTCATCATCTGTTGGTAGAAAAACATCTTTGTTATTTTTGAATTTCTGTTGCACAATCCTCCTCCATAATGCCCTATTCTCCCTTGCATATCTCCAAACCCATTTAGCCTTCAGTGCTCTGCTTATACATCTCAGATTCTTTATTCATAAGCCAACCATCTTCTTTGGTTTGCAAATCTTACTCCAACCCACCCAACACATTCTTCTTTTCTCCTCATCAGAGTCCCATAAAAATCCCCTCATAAGCTTTGTTATTTTATCCTCCACCATAACTGGCATCTTGAATAGAGACAAAAAGTACAAAGGCAAGCTAGAAAGACAACTTTTGATTAAAACCAATCTACCTGCCTTGTTCAAAAAATTCTTTTTCCAGCTAGCAAGTTTAACCTCCATTCCTTGAATGACATCCTCCCACACACTTGCACTTCTAGGAGTAGCACCCAAAGGCAATCCCAGATACTTGATAGGCTATGCTTCAACTTTACAACCCATTTACACAGACTGATCATGAACCACTCCATCAGCTTCAATACCAATCATAGTACTTTTCTCCAGGTTTAACTTCATTCCTGTAAGTAATTCAAAAGTAGATAAGATTAGTAGTAGTCTTATTACCTCATCTACAGTTGCATCAACAAAAACAATGGTGTCATCTGCAAACTGCAGATGAGATATCACATCTCCATCCTCCACCTCCCCGAAACCATGCAATTGTCCTCTTCTTGTTGCATCTACAATCAATTTTGATAACACCTCCACAACCAAGAGAAACAAAAAAAGGGATAAAGAGCATCCTTGTCTAATCCCTTTTGTAGGCGTAAACATTTTAGTAGAACTCCCATTCACCAAAACTGAAATATTAGATGTAGTTATGCACCATCTTATCCAAGAAATCCATCTAACACCAAAGCCATATCTCTCCAAGATCTTAAACAAGGCTTTCCATTTGACATTATCAAAAGCCTTTTCCATGTCTATTTTACAAACTAGACCTGGTTTCTTCTCCTCCATTGTACTGTCAATACATTCACTTGCTATTAACACACCATCCAATATTTGTTTCTCCTTCACAAATGCACCCTGATATTCAGACACTAATTTATGCATCACTACCTTCAATCTATTTGCCAGAATTTTGTATGCACTTCCCAGTAAGCTCAATGGTCTGAAGTCTTTTGGTGTGCATGAATCTACCTTCTTTGGTACCAGTGAAATGAATGAGCAGTTTAATCTCCAATCCAAGTACCATATTTGTGAAACTCCTTCATTAAGTTCATAAAGTCATTCTTAATAATATGCCAACATGACTAATAAAACTCCATAGAGAACCCATCTGGACCTGGTGATTTATTAGCACCAAACTGCTTGATTACTGCCACCACCTCCTCTTCACTGAAATCCTTTTCCATCTCCAACTTCTCTCCCTCATCTAGCATAGGAAAGTGAAGATTATCCATAGAAAAGGATACTTCATTATTTTCCACAAAGAGATTTGAGTATAAATTCCTCATTTCCAATTTAACATTCTTCCGATCAAAACACTCAACACCTTCTATTTCCAGTTTCATAATGGTATTCCTCTTTCTCCTAGCACTTGCTTTTCTGTGAAAATATGCAGTGTTGGAGTCTCCCCACCTGAACTCATTTTGTTTAGCCCTAATGAACCATTTTCTTGCCTATTGTACTTCAATAACTCTCAACTTCACCAAACAGCCCATCCTCTCCTCAAATAACTCCTTAGACAATGATGATGTCTCCTCCATCTGATCCAACATCTCTATTTTCTCAGTCAGTATACCCTTCTCCCTCTTCATCCCACCAAACTCTGCCCTGCTCCAGTTCTTCAAAAAATATTTTAGATTTTGCATCTTCTTGAAAAAAATAAGCTTGCTGCACCAGTATAGTCCATAGCCTCCCACCACTCCTTTATCTTCCTCAAAAAATCCTTGTGCAAAATCCAACCATTCTCAAACTTAAAATATGGTCTACACTGGATTTTAGGCTTTGTCATTAGCATAATTGGTTTGTGATCAAAAATCACTCTAGTTAGTGCTAATTGAATAGCCTTAGGAAATAATCCATCCAGCTCAACACATAATAAGAACCTATCCAGCCTACAAAGTATAGGATCTGGTTGCATATCAGACCATGTATATGCTCCACCCACCATTGGCATGTCCACCAGAAGATGATGCTGAATGAAATCATTTAAAAAGCCATTGTTCCTTGCATCTCCTTCTCCTCTATTCCTCTCCTCCTCACCTCTCACCGCATTCATATCACCTCCAAAACATATAAGACCATCCCACCAACTTCTTACTGCATTCAAATCCTCCCAAAATATTGGCCTTTCATTATACCCACATGGGGAGTAAACATTACAAATAGCCCATCTTTGTTGTGTCAGTACAGATACAAACTGCACTGTAATATTATTAACACCCATTCTGACAGCTTCCTTCTTCAACTTATTTGTATTCCATATAGACAATAAGACACCACTGTTCCCCATTGTACCAGTTGATGGCATATACATCCAATCAAAATCTTCATCATGCCACAGCTGTTTCACCAACCAAGGATCAATCTTCATCATTTTGGTCTCTTGCACTAATAACAAATCACACCTTTGAGACAAAACCAAATTCTTTAAAGCAGTAATCTTCTCAAAACCATTAAGCCCTCTTACATTCCAGCTAATTAGTTTCAAATCCATTTATATCTTCAATAGATTCCTTTCTCCTTTCCACCATCATCAAAGGAGTAGCTTCAGTAACTGACAACTCCTTCATCCACTCCTATTCTAGTCTTCTTCTGGCTAGCTCATTCTTCTCTGCATTCACTTTCTTGAATATCTCCTTGTATTTGAGAACTTGTTTCATCACCACTGACTGCAAAGACTGCTTGTACCATCACATACCCCACCATAAACCAAACAATGCATCACCATCAGCTCTGCTGCCTCCATCACCTTCTCCATACTTTCAGAGTGAGACAATTGAATATCCTCTAATTTTGTCACCACCTTATTTTTTAATTCTGATAACAGATTAATCTCCCCAACCTCACTATTGTTATTCAATACCATCAGCATATCCCGCTCCTCACTCACCACCTTCTCATAATTCTCTGTCTGAGAAACCCTCATTTGAGAGCTAGAATGAGAATTTTGAGAATTCCCAAATCCATATTCGAATTCATTAACATTCGAATTTTGACCATATAAGACCATTTGACCTTGAGTCGGGTTCGGTTTAAAACCTTTCTTAGGTATATAAACCCATGTACCTGAATTACCATCCACGTCACCTTCTGTCTCAGCTACCATTTCTACTGTTCCTTCTGATTCACCATCTGACTCAGTCCTGACTGAACAGTCATCAACTAACTTTTGATTGCGCGCAATCAGGTCAGGATCAACTGCATTTTGAATTTTGAATTTATTCAAAATCCGGTCATCAAAAGCCTTAACCTCCTCCCTGTATTCTAGCTCTGAAAACTTGACTACCTCCTCATATGTCGGATCCCATTCCACCGTCATCACCACCTTCTCCTCCGCCACCTCTGACACTAACACCGCCGGCACCTGGCTAAGATTTCCAGCCACCAATATTCGAAAGAACATATCACCTGTTAGTTTCATCGTTTCTGATGCAATTGAGTGAAACTCCCAGTCACTAGTGTAGTCATGATATTAATATCTTATCATATATATTTTTTACTAAGAATATTTTTATTAAATGTCAAATTTTCAGATCTAACTCTAGTTTCAATATATCATGTATATAAATCTATCATAGTCTTGATCGTTTATCGTTTTCGATCGAATATTTTTCTGTAGAGAACTCGACTGATAGCTGTTCTAGCAAACATATGGTTCCCATCTATCTAACGCCTCTGTTCATTTTACTCAGTTGTCTGACATAGTTTTTCATGGTTATGAATTTCCTAAGATGATAATGTATTTTAAGGAATATTTTCCTAGATCTTTCCATTCATATGAACTTAGTAGAAACTATTGTAAACATCAATACGGATAACTGATCTAGCTGATTTGAGGTTCCCAGCTATCTCTAATGATAAATAATCAAGTATAATTTCAAAATATCAAAAATATAACCAATATTTGGTTTAAGGTATATCTACGAATTGTTGAATTAAAAAACAGAACCTTTAATCTGTTATCTAGCTCTCAAGTGATAAATGTTATTAACGAAATTCATTTGAAATCAGTTGAAATCGTTCACTTGATTCTGATCTGAATAATGTATGATATTTTTTGACACTGAGCATTAATCTATTGGCAAATTTCATCTGAAAATAGTTGAAATTTCTTTTCAGGTTTAGATCTAAAGATTATTAGGTTTAGATAGTGAAATTTGAAGTGTCTTCTTCAATGATTATGAATTTAAAACTATATCGAATAAGCATGTTAATCTATAGACTAAATCTTGTAATCTAAAATCGTAAGTTCCTACAAAACTTTCCCGAGACTTTGCCGCTTTACCGGCGATTTCAAGAAATCGAAAAGAAAACGCAATAGGAATTGAATTTGTAGTTTCTGAATCATCTTCTTTAATTTGATCGTCATTGTTTTGCTCGTAAAAAATGAATAGAGAGTACAATGTCATATAATCATAAAGTAATATTACTAGAAATTATTCTTTTTTCGTGATCATCATATGAAATCATGAGATCTAGCCAATTTGAGATTATTAATCTAGTTTTCTTTCTAATTTATCTAGATCCGAGCTTTCAAATTCTTACTAAAATTACCAGATCTAAAGCTTTAAAATGATAGATTTTACTTCAGAAATCATTTTCATCAAAACAAATTCAAAATTATTGTAAGTTCTTTCTTGAAAGCAAAATTTTAAACAAAAATCATTTGTAAAATCATGTTTCAAGACCGCGGTGGGCGCCAATGAAGATATGTATTCGCGTTTGAAAATATTACCTTCACAAGTAGTTGTGTATGATTCCTGATTGCTTAGGTATATTTGGTTGATTGGTTCTCTCAGACGTTTGGGATTAGGTTTTACAGCTTCAGGAGCTTCGTTAAAGCATAACTACTAAGTAACAGACAATTGATCAACATAATTTAGACAAAGAGTGTTTTCTTATTTGATTCAGGAGAGAGAAACTTAGATTACAAATGACCAGGAGATCGATATTTATAGGCGTACAAATACAGGCGATATAAAACTATCTAGAATGTTCTACCAATTATTACAACTATTTCCCTCATTGTCAGGGGTTGCTATCTAGTTTTCCCGCCTTCTGCTACTTTGAATATCTTCCTCCTGAGTCATCCGGGGTAATCATCTTCCTTTGGCTGGTGGTCTCCTCGAAGGACTTCTCTTGCTGCAAGTCGACTGCCAACGCTATAAGCACCTTCATGGTTCTGCACTGCTCATCAGCGTATTCTGTCTTCCAGTAGTTGATCTCCTGCCCTGAACCATATTTTGTCATCACCAATAATGTTTTTCTTCCCTAGCCAATTACGAACGTAGGAATTCAAGGCTTGATCGTCCATATTCTCATAGAGTTACGGAAAACCATCACATTTAAAGAAAACATAAGGTTTCCCTTCTTAGCACGTTACGACTAAGAATGAAAAGTACAACGTATTATCCAGCGGAGTCCAAAATTGTAGCTTGTAAGGTTCCTCCTTATCAAAATCGTCTCCTCTTAGCCATAAGAGTCAGAAGCATGGATTTTGATAATTCTTCGCAAATTGCTTTACCTGAAAAGGGTGATATGGCTAAAAAAACAAATTTACAAGGTTTGCAATACATTCACAAGGATAATCAATAAAGATTTAAGTATTGCAATCATCAATTGATCTCTAAAAACTTAATATATATTGAAAGGTGAGAAAGAAGCATAAGCTCTATTGCTATAAAAACGCATGAAGCAAAAGATGCTTTAACCTTGAATATGCAAAATAGAGAACAAAATACGTTATTCTTCAGTTACCTCCTTCTATGCTCATCATAAACAATCTAGTCTTATTCAATAGCAGCTACCCTTGAGGTAAGATCAGTGATGAGATTACAAAGTTTTCCAAACTTGCTTAAACTTTAAACGTGTTCAAGAACAACATCAAGTTTCATGTCAGATATATTTCTCTGTTCTTCAGAAATACAGGAATTGGAGCATTGAGGTACCAATGCTTTGTTTCCTGATGACAGACTAGATTCACCGTCAGAAGATTTAAGTCGAATCTTTTTACAGGAAGGTAGGATCACAGTTCACATGTCGTTCATCTTGCATTTCAATCCTACATAGATATGAATTTCTTCTTTGCATAAACTGATGGAATATCTCTCCTATCCCTTTTAAATGTCAGACACAAAGTTTAGGATTTTCAGAGATATTAGGTCGGTTCAAAAACCTGTCGTATGCACGACATATTTCAAGCAGTTTTTTTCATAAGTAAAAAAGGACAGTTTAAGCATAATGTGACCACAAGAATACATATCATAAAACAATTTTTTACCGGGAAAACTAAGTTTAATAGTATTAACAACATGATTAGATTTTTTTCCAAGAGCATATCTTCCTTTTAGCTTGCTGATAGAAATTCCCATGGATCCTGGTCTCGACTCTTGCCTTAGGAGCCAGAGGCAGGGAGAATTCCAAAAGTAGCACAAGAGGTGTTGATATCCACATCGAGTCATTACATTTTGGACTCTTATTCATAATGTGATATCACAATTCTTTATATAATAGGAGACCCCAATGACCAGGTTAATTCTGCATTCTGGTGAACCCATGTCAGCAGCACTTATCCTAGTCATCGCTCTTTTATTGGTTGAAAATATTAGAAACAATCCAGTCAGCAAACCAAAAGTCAATTAGTACCCGTTAGTGCTGCCGCCGGTTGGCACCACAGTCGTATCCCAAAATGATGAAATCTGCTGGACCAATTGCCATCCATCCGTTCATACTATCATACCCTCACAGGAAGAAACGGATATACTAACCATCCAGATACAATCCCATTGGTTACCCAATAGACACTATAGTTTCAGACAAAATCTAATAGAAGACGGCACCTCCAATAGTCATGTATCTCTTTCGTTAAATTTTAAAAAAAAAACGTTTGCTTGCAACTTCAAAATCCTTGAAACGGCACCAGGCAAGACTCGCCAGTTTTTCTTTGTGTCCATACATAACTTCTTAGTTTCTACCAAATCCCATATTTTGGAACAATATAAAAGAGGAAACACCGTTGCTCATCGCCTTGCAACTGTTCGAATCAATAAGATACAAAGAAAATATGGTGGCTTAGGCGAAGAAGGTTGATGTAGGCAATCAAAAATAAGTTAACTCAATAATTGATGGAGTGAAAACTTGCAACAAAATTCAATACATCGAACCAAGAGCAGAGAACAGAGAGGTTAGTTTTTCATTTATCTTAGTTGACTTTGCAAATGTGTTCACTCTAATAATCCTACAGATAAAATAAATTTTCATCCCACCATCCATGTCATTGCATTGTCACCGTGTCTGATTAGACATATCTCTTCATGTTAAACTTACACACAAAAATTAAGAGACCATACTACAGTATGGTGAAGTGGGTGGGTGGCTAATTCGTTGAAAAGGACGAAAAGACATGAAGTACTTAGAAGAGAGATTCGAGAACAATTTCAGGGGTAAAACATAGAGGGGGACAATTTCGGTTCACTCGGTGTACTGTTTACTGAGCTAACATTGTATAGATAAGGTGCAAACCGAATGTATGAAGGATGAAACAATAACACAACTTTAAGGTGACGAATGATGACATGCATCTCATGTAAGTTTATTCTGTTACATCATTTGAGATTTGAAGCATCTATATATGTAACATATCACACATATATATTTATATATCTACGTGGTAGTGTATATAAGTTGGCAGCGAAACAATTTTATAGAGAATGTCAAGACAACGGCGATTACAAGGTTGGAGTAGTTTCGATATTCAAAACACAAGTATCTGATGGTAAACATGGATACTATCAACAGCGACATATGGACGAAGTTTAAGAAGGAACCTCCATCCATCATCATCACTAAAAGTTAAGTAAAAGATTTATAAATTCATTAGTAGTTTCAGTATATAAATTACTAGCCTCCGATATTGAATAATTCATCGTTGTTAATATAGAGAGCGTGCACACGAAGGTTATAGTTAAAATAATGATCTGAAAAAAAAAAACAGTGGCAGCAACCTTATTGATTCATTTTTATGTCTTTAAAAATCTATTCCAAAACTAACCAAGACATGGTTAGATATCTAAGACCCATACTCTATCCTCATGGGCAGTCACACTGAATTAGATATACAACGAAATAGATTGGTCAATGATTTCTCTATTTTCTAAGAAATCAAATTATATAAAATTAGTTATTCATCCAATATAATTCCAGTAGAGCTCCAACAATATCTGATGATTTTGGGTGCTTGATAAACTGCCAGGATCGGTTACAAAGTGTATCTAGGGTATTGGAGATGTGTGTTCTATTGAAACACAAAGCAACATCTGAAAATTATTTCTACTTACCAAAACATAAAAGTAAAATGTAATGTTGATTATGTTCAGGTGATGTTCATTCATACAGTAAAAGAATACCACATTTAATTGTCAACTTACCGACAATCTACAGGCTTTAGAGGGCAGAGCAAAGCCCCACTTTTTTTTTTTTTGAACTCACTTACCTGCAGATAGCCAAAGAAATTATGATTAAGAAATAGTATTCAAAGGCACACCACACTCGTACACAAATTGTATTTACATGTCTTGAAAGTTCTAAAATTGTTATCCATTTCCTCATCTTAGCTTCCTGGTCCAGAGCTCGGGCCAATTCTTCCAATACATTCGCTCCCTACCAGATGCATTCTTTGCATTATCTTTTCTATCGATTAATATGCAAGAACACACCAAGTAAGACTGTAATAGTGATTGGGAGTAGCCAGACTTTGCCCCACCCTGGTTTTTCAGAACCAATAATGGAACATGTCTTAATTATAACGAAGCAAACTTAATCCAGAGAATTTTTTTCTCCGAGGTTTGCTGCATTAGTTTTTGTTGTAGATTAATATGCAAACATACCAAGTACGACCTTAATTGTTGATTAGGAGTAGCGGGGCTTTGCTCTGCCCTGTTTGTTCAGATCTAACGGAATGTGTCTTAATTAAAAAGAAGCAAATTTACTCCAGAAAAAAAATTGACTGATAAGTTTTGTTCTTCGAATGAAGTTAAGATTTATGCAAGCAATCAAGAGGTATGTTCAAGTTTTTTTTTTTTAACATACATTAAAATAGAAATTGTTAAGCGAAGAACAATTCAACCTACTTTGATAGACCACGGGGGTTGAGTGGTCCTTGTAAAATCACCAACCAATTACAAATGTGTGGTCAGGCGCCACCAATTGACTTTTAAGGATCAAGGTCGACCATTTCTGGTTGACTGATGATAGTTTCACACATCGCTCAAGTCTGGTTAACTATTTGCGTTCATGTTTTATGCTTTCATTCGACATTTCTGCTATACTAATTTGATTTTTTTACTTGTTTTGTAGGTTGTGCCTAATCAAATCGATGAAATTCCTTCGTGAATTTGAAAATAAAGAGGGTTTTGCCATTTAGGGTTCACATAATTCTTCAAGAAAGGAAAATAACAGAAGAAGTTTTTTTTTTTTGAAATTGCTCTGCTCGTGATGCGATTATGCCTTCTCAATTTACAAAATGAAGAAGAGTAGAAATTAGAGGCTTTTGTAGGATTTTAGGAAACAAAATACTCATAAAATCGGTGAGCATGGTGTATAACAAAAATGATTTGTACACAAACAATCCACAAACACTTGCACCACCAAAAGATCCAATGGTGGGATCATTCAAATCAAGCCCACTACTAATCCCAATGTATTAGTCACAAAGACTCTTAGCCTTTGGATCTAGTGTTTGTGAAAGTGGATTTTTGTGAGTCTATCACAACTCGGCCTATAAAGCAAAAATAATGAGTTGTAATTAGCAAATTCCATCTTTATGAGGGCTGTATTTAGTTAATTAATACATATTTTAAATGTGAATTGTACATATATGGTTACTAGCTGTAAATGCTACCCCCACTTTAAATATATACAACTCATACTCGTCTTTTAAAATTTTCGAATTTTTACATTTTAAATTATTTAAAAGGGAGACACAATTTGCAAGCAAGTGTTCACTACAAACACTTTCACCTGTAGAAATCAATATAATCAAAATCGTAGAAACTTCAAAATATTTCTCTTGCCAATGCTTATGAAAAAGGAGGGGTACCGAAATACTACCAAACTTTTCGTTTTGGCTCGTGAGTCTTATG
Organism: Papaver nudicaule; assembly: GCA_023529015.1. NCBI lineage: Eukaryota > Viridiplantae > Streptophyta > Magnoliopsida > Ranunculales > Papaveraceae > Papaver > Papaver nudicaule. Next base: position 26,486 of record JAJJMA010276855.1, on the reverse strand, counting down.
GTTAGGTTTGGACGATCTCAAATATCAATATCCAAACCTAAATAACTGGAGTTGTGATCTTGGTGATCAACTCTACAAAGTTGGGACTTTGGAGTTAAACTCTACAGTTATTTGATAACGTACTACTTGGTGCTTTAATTATATAATCAGAGATATAATGCGGAAAGTAAAAGCACACAAGACACCAGAGATTTTTTTAACGAGGAAACTGCCTTGCAGAAAAACCTCGGGACCTCGTCCGGATTGAACACCGCCCAGTAAAAACTGACTACAAACACTAGCCTACTATAAGACTTCGGTCTGGGATGTAGCAGAGACCAACTCAAGCCCTCCAAGCGAATTGGCTACTGTCGCACTACTTACGTCTCTAGATCCCCCACAGATCGTCACGCACTTGATTCCCCCAGCCGACGTCCTTTACAGGCCTAGGAGTTGCTTTGACCGATGTCAAAGGCTTGTGTCAGCAATACTGGCTTTGCAACCTAATTGTTGACGTATGGTCTAACTGTCCTCTATCAGTTTACCACACACAAGTTAACTTCCTTCGGATTGTTAAATCCAGGTCATACGGAAATCTACTTCACAAATCGGGGCTGACAAGCAAACCGAGTAAGCTATGCCCAATTTATTTCTACCTCAGTTATACACGAAGAATCACTTAAGAAACTTGTATAACTGGAGCTAACTAGGTCTTACAACACCGAGTGAAGCCGTGCGTTGCTACCTTTCAACCTTTACATAACTTAACCAGTTCTTGAATAACCGTATAGCAGAAGAGACGGACTATGGAATAGACAAGAACTAAGATAGGTTACTGAGGTTACAGGTTAATCTGATTTCAACCACGAAGGTATCAATCCACCTGTGATTCCCAACTCTCAAGAGAAGTCTTTTATAGTCGTAGGGAGTTCCCAGAGGAGCTGCAACCTATAGAGGATGACTATACCACAACAAGCATTCACCGAAGTGAAAAGAGTTTACGCTACCTTCCCTAAGGACCTTCACGTATGCTTGATACTTGCGGTATTTGTCCATAGACACCTCTATTTATAACATTCAATAAGATAGGTTGCTTTGGAATAAAGTTATCAATTACTTCCCACAAGTTAAGGAAACCCTAAACTTGATAACCAAGTAATAGAGATTAATCTCAATTGGAATTCTTTTTATCATTATCTGCCAAGTGTTTTGTTAGCTCAAAAACACTTCAAGATAGAAATCCAACAGACCAGAGATAATCTTATCTTATTGACCCATTGAGGATCGTTAGATGCAACACAAAAGATATTATGTGATATACAAGTCCATCTAAGAGATAAAGGAGTTTAGAGTTTGACCCAAGTGAAATTCTGAAAGAATATCCACTAAATCCGACACCAGCAAAGTAACCAACATTAGATTCGCGTACCAGTTCGTGAAATGTTCAGTCACTTTGGAACTCAGAAGAAATCCGAGTTTCTGGTTTGCGAACCGGTTCGTGAACCGTCCGCCTGTCAGATTTCGTCAAATCTGGATTCCGCTGGAAGTACTGGGCTTAGCCAGAACTTAGACGTGTGTACGTCCTCAGCTGTAATCCATGGACTCTTTGCTCAAGAGTACTCCTTTAGATTCATCCATATCCAACTAACGATTTGCAAGCAAACCATTGTAATGGACACATGGCACCGAATCTATCTCATTCATTCTTGTACTCACAGTATTTGTGGGAACAAACACTGGTCATGACACAAGGCCACGTTAGACAAGAATACGATCTCAATCGCTATTATCACTACTAAAGTAGTCGACTATATTTCGAAAGAATAGAGAAAGTAGAATAAAAGAATTTCCATAAAAGTCATAACTCCTACTAACCTTTTGTCGATGAAGAATAATTGATGTCTTCTTTGTCTTCACAGTCTTCGTCTTCAAGGTCTCTACTACTTTGTCTATATCCCAATTCCGAAATCTAAACTCTAGTAGGCTAAATCAAGAATTGAGTTTTGACACCTAAAACTGACAACTAGCTTGACATACCAACGCTAGTGGGTTTGACCGGACAATGCCCTAATAGCTTAATCATTTAAGAACGGCGCACCAGGATAACGATTCTTATGTTGTCAATGCACCAATAATCGATGATTCCTTAATTCTCGGACAAATCTTCTTAATGACCAAATCATGAGTTAAACACGCTTAATATAGGGAATCCATATGATGAAGGAATTTAAATTCCCTTGCATTCTTATGGATGGTAAGATTAATTAATGTAGCAAAGCCCTATTTAAGATTTGTGGATGCTCAAATTTGGAATATGGACCATCCTTTTAGTATGTTAGACAATACCAAGTCTTCCATTTCCATGTGCAAATGCAGAGCATCTACAATCCTCGGTACCAGTTTACCTATCCAATATGCTTTTATGTCCACCACATGCTAATTCAAGAATTTTGCTATTTAAACTACTCAAGAACACAAAATTCCCATAAAATTAAGAATTAAATACCAAACTCAAATCAATTCCAAGATTATTGGCATTACAGTTCATCCCATTAGCCACTGCACCAATGTTAAAGAATTAGTAAACTTGTATCTCTTATCCTAGGTCTGTAACGTCCGAAAAGTAATGAAATACCATGTCTAATGTCTGGCATGCCCGATGTCTAGCAACTGAATCTGCAAGCCTAAGGTGTCCTTCACTGTTTGCGCTCTCGTGCAACATTCTCCACCTATTCGTAGTGTTTTACAACATAGAGGGGTGCAAGTTAAATCAAATATCTGCGTCTTATGTAGCAAAGAACTGGAGACTCAAGAACATCTCTTTCTACACTGCGACTTAGCAATAGGGGTGGGACTTGGGTTGGGTCAACCCACCCAACCCGTGCCCAACCCGAACGTTGGGCGGGTTGGGTTAGGTATCTCAAAATTTTGGGCAACTATGGGCATATATTTTACCAACCCGAACTAACTTGGGCAAGCACGGATTCACATATCTCTAACCCAAGCAACCCGAAGAACCCACGGAACTATAAAATAATTTATATAATTATTTTTATTAGTGTTATTATTATTATTTTTAGTATAATTTTTCATATAATTTTTTAATCTAAGAAAGAAAATTTATATTATTGCATTAATAAGAATCTCAATTATAGTATAAATGAAGTAACTAAACTTACTTGTTACCTAGATTTATCATAAAATATTGTTTTAAAATAAATTGTAATAACATTTGTGCGTGTATATACATAACCTACCTTTGCACATTTTAGAGATTATTTTTATTGGAATTAATGTCACAGACTCACAATTATTAATGAAAATCTTTTGATGCCGTCATTTATATTGTTCATTTTATTACGGTTTTTAGTTTCAAACACGAATCATGGGCCAACCCGAGGAACCCGAGGAACCCAAGATATAAGTTGGGCGGGTTGTGGGCACACCTCCATGGGTTCCACGGGTTCCATGGACAACCTGGGCAAAAAAATTTTAGTACGGGCATGGCTTGGGCAAGCCCTCCAACCCGCCCAACCAACCCAAGTCCCACCCCTACTTAGCAAGGAAATTATGGAGTTATTTCTTAAATGCCTGGAACATAGTTGGTTAGATTACGACAGAAGATTTAGAAGGAGCGCTGCGCAGCTGGAGGATAGCGAAGTTCAATCCAAGGCAGTATATCATTGGTCTTTAATCCCATACGCAATAATTTGGGAGCTTTCGCTGGTAAGGAATGCTATCATTCATGGTGAAAAGCTTAAAGCTTTCGACACAATTGTGACTGCATGACTTACATCGTGAGCGCGAGAGAACATCAAATTTTGAAGTCTTATAGATTGTAGTTACATAAGCTGGGCTCCTTTTATGTGCAATATGTTAGAGATACTACGTTGGCATCTAAGTATACAAATATGCAAAATACACACATATCAATATATCAGATGAAATTGCTAGAGAGAATTAAAGAACATTTCTCATTTAACAAAACATCCTATACTATCTTGGTCCTAGCTCACTGAATCAATATATGCAAAAACAGCGGATCTTCATAAATGAAAATCAAAAATTGTATAGTTAAATGTGGAAGTGAAGAGAGACATCCTTATTTCAAAAGCATCCTTATTTTCTAGCTACCATCAAGGGAAGAAGTTTACAGTCTGAAGCTTCAAAAGAATCCTCCTTAGGTCTGAATAAATTTTGCAGCCGGAAGCCTCCAAAGCAAATTTCTTACAGGCTGGTAAGCAACCAAGTTGGGCTCATAATTTTTCATGCTTAATGCTTAATACCAAGTAAAACCAATGGCTCTTCTTCAACCTACGGGAAAAAAAATAGAATTGCCAAAAAAAATCATGATTAAAATCAATTAGAATTTTATACCAGCAGGTATACATAAAAATTAACACCCACGTCCCAAGCATGAGAATCAGTGCGCCTATGTTAAATTTAAGCATATCCGTTGGTAAACCTGGAAAAGCAAAACTTTTAAAGATTAGGTGGCAGTACAAATGAAGATTAGGTGGCCGAACAAAACTTGAAATCATTCATCGTTTGAAAGAAAGGAAAAAAAAAGTTGTTCATTCATGTAGGCAAAGACCATATCATAGTAATGCAAGCGTTGGCATAAATGGTAAATTGATCCGTGGGTTAGCAAAAAATAGTACAGTGAACTTTATCCGGCATGGTTAACGCCATACAACATCGGCTGTTTTAGGAAAATAACCCTCTGAAGTAGAAATCAAGAGCTTCGGTCTGAGTCTGACATAGCACTCAATCTTCCTGTTGTCTTTTTAAATTGCTATTGGGCTAAAATATATCCCGAAACTGCATAAAAATATGATGAATCCACTACCTCGAACCAGATTATAGAGGCCATACATAGACAAAGATTGAAGTCCTTGCGACAATCAATCAACATCTGTTAGGAATCCATGGAACATGAATCCCATGGGACACTTTTGAGCATACCTGCAAAACAACGATGCAAAATTAGTCTACAAAACGTCTTTGCTCGAATGTTTCTTATAGAGATTTCAAACCTATAAACTCCATAAAAAAGAGCCATAGTTTTGGAAATAATATAATTCAAAAATCTAAAAGAATCTAGATATTTTTGTATTTTAAGGGAAATTTATACCATAGAATTAAATTTCCTCCAGTAATGTGTACTGGAGGGAATATTTTTGGACGAAAATATTTCTAATATTTCCAAAAATATTTGATGCCGATTTTTTTCTCCCAATATATTTTATTCCAACATTTAACCCAAGATTCCAAGATAATCGGCAAATAATATCTCTCAAATAATTTAAAAAATTCCCTTAAATTTTCTTTTTTGTCTCAAATATTCAAAATTTTCTTAAATATCTTTGATTATCGATATTATACCTTCTTTAATATTTTGTGATATTTCCTTCCCCCCAAATCATATTTTTTATGTATTTATTTTGCCTTCTTAAATTGGAAAATTGTAATCACATGTTAAAAAAGTTTTTTTTTTGGTTGGAAAGATATACACGAAAATATCTCTTTCCATTTTTCTTTTGCAGAAAAATATATATACACGGAAATAAAAAAAATCCAAAAAAATCTAAGCACTTTTTTGGTAATTTTTTTTTCCTCCTACCCATAAAAAATTTCCTCAGAATCTTTTTTTTTTTTAAATTTTACACGTCATAAATACTTTTACTTCCTAATTTTACGTTTTACAATATAAATCTTATTTCCTTCCTCAAAAACAAATATTGTTTCTATATTTTCTATTGTTTGCCATATCGAAATGAGCCATAAATTTAACGGTGTAAGATTTAAAAAAAAAAGCGTAAACAGAGTGTAACAAATAAAATCTAATTTTCAACCAATCATAATCAATACCTTAGTTACCCACCTGGGTGAGAGAATTATATTGATTCATATCCATTGATCTTAGAGATTTTAAAACACCCCAACGGCCGAAAATGTCCAGCCAATCAGAACCAAGATTCTAAAATGTCCGGCCAATCACGTTCCAAAATTTTTTCACCCAACCAATAGAAAAGTAGGTAACGCTCCCATTCAATGTGGATTGAGGGATGATATTGAGTGTTTAGTTTGCTGATAATTTAAAAAGTTTCTAACCAATAGATTTTATACAAATATATATAATTAACAATTTTAGAAGATTCATGGTTGGAGATAATATTTTTTTACCACTTAAAATTAGGGAAAATTTGACTTCACATCCTTGGAAAAGGGATTCCAAAGAGGATTCACATCACATTACCATTGGAGATGCTCTTATGAAGAACAAGATTTGTGAGCCAATTGAAGAGGCAGCCGGAGAAGCACATCACACACGATCAACCTGATAAAAATGTTTCATACTTCACTAAACAAATACATCAACGTGTTATTGGGAGGTTTTTATAGTTAACAGGCTGTAGCACGCAGGCAGGGTTTGTGGCCTTTTGGGAAGCTACCCTTCTTGCTGCAGGCCACGATAATTTAGGCACATCTGCACATGGACATGAGCCAACTGCACCTGAATGGTGATATAGGGGCTTCAAAAAAGTGATGCTCTTCTACTTTTACTTCATCTATCCAGTTAAGGATTATAAGGGGTGTTAAAAAATTGTGAAATGTCTTAATTATCCTTATAATAATTCTTACCCCAAAATACCCCCACCTACTTAATATCCCACACAAAAAAAATATCAAAACCTAAAAAATCAAAACATCAAATTTTCTCCCCTTGTCATCTTCTACCTCTTTTTTCTCCATTATTTCATCCTCCACATTTTTTATTTTCGAATTTTTGATCATGGATGCAACCAACACTGGTGGATTAATGGAGCACCAAGGGTAAGCATCTAAACCCACTCGTTTGTTTTGATGTTGGTGCTAAAAGTAGGTCACATTCACTCCACGAAAATCAAAAAACGTGAACCAGATGAACTTAAGGCTGGATGTTAGAGCCGTAAGTCCTTTGTGACGACTCACATCTGAAGAACCATGAGACGTAAGTAGCAGTTAGGTTAGCCATTAATGCTTCAGATGCAAGCCGTAACTTACTTACGACTCAATACGATGCTTTACTTCCTGGTCGTAAGTTTAACGCAGATCAAATATTTTGTGTCGCAGAGTTATGAGCCGTAACCTTAGACTAGGAGCCGTAAGTTTAGTTACGGCTGGTTTGTGCTTTTATTTCCAAGCTGTAAGTTACTCTGAAAACAGTTTTCACACATGTCTCTTCTGTATTTTGTGCATCAGAGAACCTGAATCAAGTCCCGTGATTGCACCAACTGAAACAAGGCAATAAGAGATTCTTGAATCAAGTGTTGTGATTGAACCAAATGAAGCTAGCCAAGTGATTCACCAACTTCCACAACAAGGTGCACCACCAGTTCGTAATGTTCGACGACTATTGGAAGATGAATATCTTCCTGCCCCTATCCCAAGATTTATCCCACATGATGACTTTGTTGCACGACCACCTCGTAATCTTCAAAGAAAGAGATTTTGTGAGGTTGGCGATGTTGTTTGTGGTTGTAAAATTTGTGTTGAAGTTGAACGTCTCCGTCCACTTGTCGAGGCCAATGGCGGAACGAGCTTTGAACTAATCCACAGCCGAACATGGTTTGGAACTGGAAATATTAGTTGAGTTTTATTATGTGTTTGTGTAGGGGCATAATCCCGACGAGCCACGTGTCATCATCCTAGAAGAGAAGCAAGATAACGCACACGGAAAAGAATCAAAGACCAAGCCTACGAACCATTTACCGTTAGTCGAGGAAATCACTTCGATCCAATTATCCCTACGAAGAAGAATGCGAAGCTCAGAACCAAAGCCTCCTCGAAGTGAAGATCGATCCTGAGGAAGAAGTCTTTCGAAGAGATAAACCGACATACACTCGCTACCCGGAAGAAGATTAGAGCCGAAGTCACTTAACAACGAGAAGGCGAGATGCACCAAAGACTTTCTTTACTTAGTGGCTAAGAAAATGGCACTTAGGTAATTATCTTGTAAATTTCCTTTATATAAAGGAAATATCTCTTAGGAGAGAGGGATCTTCCCTTTTACTTTCTCTTTCTTCCTTCTTCCCACACAAGACTAGATCTAGAGCTAGTGCTCTTCTCTAATGGAGATTTATGTAATCAAACACCAAGAACATAATAAATTTGTGAGGTAGGTTGCATTCATCGCACCGAACACGTTAAAAACATCATGTGTCTTCTACTTTACATTTGCACCTTGTTTACTTGATTAGGGTTCATACTTGTGGTTCAAAGATTCATTGGTTGTAGGGTATACGATCTATAATCAGATTTATACCCGCACAGTTTGGCGCTAGAATTGTGATGATTAAAACAACTTCGGTTTGCCTGTGCTTTGGAGGTCCAGAAATGAAGATCTACTAATTTCGGTAGCAATTTCGGCGAGTTCAGTAACAATTCTGGCGAGTTCATTAACAGATTAAGAGTTTTAGTAGTAGAATCCAGCGAGTACAGTAGTAGTTCTGGCGAGTCCAGGGGCAGATCCGGCGCGTCTAGAAGCAGATCTGGTTATTCAAAACGCTCAAGGGTGTTTACGTCATGGAAAAGAAGCTTTCAAACAGAAAACCCAACTAATCTCAGTCGAAAAAGGGGAAAATGGCAGCAAATCCAAATATCTTCAATAAGAACCAAGAATCATCAGCAACCACCTTAAGAAACACATCTCTAACTTATCTCTCTAAATCTTGTTATTAATTTTCAGATCTACAGGTTTTTAAAGCAAAAATTCTTAGAAAAATTCCATCAAAAGTTTCTGAGCAAAGAATTGGATTTTCTTCTACAAAAAAAAAAAAAAAAACGATTTCGAATCACAGATTTGCAATACTCATAGTTTACTCGTAACACCCATTAAAAGCTTTTGGAAAAATCTGATTTGGAATTTTCTCGAAATCAAATGGAATTTGCTCGTAGCTACGTCTGTGAACTTGTTGGAATTTCTTCTTAATATTCACTTTGTTGAGTTTTCAAATTGCAGCAATTAGTGAGCTCGTGGAGCAATAAACCTGTACAAAGAACTTAGCTCGACTCATCGTACATGGTTGTAAAGTGGGCATCGAACAAAGAAATTTAATTTCAAATTCAACAACACATTGAGGATGGGATAATAGCGGAAGCCTACTCCTAGCCACAGCAGTCCTCAATCTAGGAGGAAAAGAGAAAGAGAGAGAGAGAAAAACGAGAGAGAGAGAGAAAGAGAGAAAGAGAGAGAGAGAGAGAGAACCAAAATTCTCAGATCCCCTTTCCAAACACTTTTCCCTTGATATTTATAGAGATCTCTCTCTCCTATTATCCTGACATGTGTCCCACAAACTCTTTATTACAAAAATGCCATTCCTTTATCCTAGAGCTTATCTTGACTTATAGTCTTATTGCCTTGACTGACTCATTTTGACTTCTTTATGGGCTCTTTTCATGGGCTCTGGAGCCTTAGTAGGCTCTTAAGACCTAGCCAAATTATAGGTATCCACATTAGTCCCCTGACTGCTTGGGCAGGCATTCTTGCTTGGTCAGCAGTCACTCATGGATACCTTTGGTGCGCGTTGGTGGTTTCTCCTTACTCTGCTGACTCTATCGCGGCAAGTGCGGTTTTTTGGCATCAAAATTGAATAAAATTATTGGAGCGAGGGCGTCGCGATGTGAAGATGGATGAGAGGGAACAGTTTGAGAAGAGAAGAGGTGTGCGCGGGTAATGGCTCGACGAGTAAACGTAAAAATCATTCAAGCGCGTATTGGATTCATAACGGCTGGAGAGAATACCATTGATTTTGAAAGAATAATACGAAGAAGAAGGGTAAGCGGTGGATTTTGGTGTAGGCGGTAGTAGGTATATATGAGGAGGTTTGTCTGAGACAGTTGGAAGAGAGACGCATGTATAGTAGTGGGCGCGTTTGGATGGTGCGCTCAAAGCTCTTGCGAGAAGATAGGCGAGCTCGGTTTTTTGGTCCAAACTTGGAATATGATAAGTCGTAACGACTGATGATTTATTTTATTTTCTAAATATGAACATATGCGAAAATAGCACGTGCATGGCTTTAGAAGCTTATGACTATGGCGCGTTAGTGAGGTAGTTGACAATTTGGAGCTCAACTCGTATAGAGTTTATCTTACGAGGCGCAATTCTCGCCGCGTTTCAATGGTGCGCTAGAGGCCTTTGCGACCAAATGAGCGAGCTCAGCATTCTGCTAGAACTCGACATATGACAAGGGGTAGTGATTGGTGACTCTTGATTCAATTTTGTTCTTACAAGATGGTCTGATGCGAGGATTGATTGTTTTAACAATTATGATATATCTTTTATGTGACCGCTTGATACTATGCCCTGCGTTAGTTGGAGAGGCGCGCAAGTGAAAATTTGTGTTTTTATGGTAATCTACTATTGTGCACGGGGATTAGTCCCCAAGTATTCATTTTGTTTATATAGCTTAGACGCGCTAAAGAGGCAACTGGCGGAATCTGCTATTGTGCACGGGAATTAGTCCCCAAGTATCCATTTTTTGTTTATATGGCTTAGACGCGCTAAAGAAGTAACTGACGGTTTTGGGTTCGACTTATTATCTATGTTGTTGTTTAGGAGTACTTTGCTGAGATTGAAGCGTAAATAAGTTGAACTTTGAGGGAAACCAGCGATGTATTAAGGTTATCAACCCATTAGTCCCCTGATTGTTGAGGAGGCGCCGTCTCTTTAACAATCATACTAGTTGATAACTACTTGAGGCAGGAGGGTGTCGTGTGCGTATGAGCACTTATCACGAGTTCGAATATGAATAGAAGGCAGAAGAAGTATTTCTTACAAAGTAAAGAGAGGTGACAAATGAATACCTCGCGTTTGACAATCCGAAATGGTGTGTTCGAGTCCCTGTTCCGCTTATGAGGTGGATTTTTTGATAGGCAGTTTTCCATGTGTGGCGAGAATATTTTCTTTCATAGTACAGTCCCCGAGTGCAACGACGTATGGTACGCTACCATTCTGTTTGTGTATTTGAGCGCCCTTAGTGGAACATGGTGGACATCTCTCCAAGTGATCTTTGGAAAGCCCCCGATGTGTTTGGGCGAGATTTTCCGTGTGATGGACTGTATTTTTGGCAGGCACTGATGCACTAATTGTAGAGTAAGAATCCTTTGAGTTCAACCGAGATCATTTTCAAACATTTTTCAAAAATCTTTTATTGGTAGGGCGCAGATTGATAGTGTAATAGTGAACTCAGGTGAGTATCAGGCGGCAAAAGTGAAATGTTCAGTAAGAAAATGAGTATGCGCGCCCACAGTGATACTCTCGGTTAAAATGTAGCAATTGACTATAATATCAAAGGATGAGAGAAGTTCCCTGATACGCTGCTTCGAGGCTGTTTAAAAGGCACGTAGGCCTATGATAGAATTGATTTGGTTTTTGCGTAAATGAGACGCGTCAAGGCGTTTTTGTATAAAAAAATTGTTTTACTGGTAGGGCGCGTGTTAGGCGACCCTCCGAGCATGTTCTGATAGTTTGATAAATAGCGTAGATTAATCAGTTGGTATAACGCCCCGAGCGTATTCCAATAATGTGTTGCATAATCTTTGCATAATCTTCCCTGATATGTTGCTTCGAGGCTATTTAAAAGGCATGTAGGCCTATGATAAAATTGACTTGTTTTTTGCATAAATAAGACGCGTCAAGGCGTTTTTGTATAAAAAATTTGCTTTACTGGTAGGGCGCGTGTTAGGCGACCCTCCGAGCATGTTCCGATAATTTGATAAATGGTGTAGATTAATCAATTGGTATAACGCCCCGAGCGTATTCCAATAATGTGTTGCATAATCTTTGTATAATCTTCCCTGATATGTTGCTTCGAGGCTATTTAAAAGGCACGTAGGCCTATGATAAAATTGGCTTGGTTTTTGCATAAATGAGACGCGTCAAAGCGTTTTTGTATAAAAAATTTGTTTTACTGGTAGGGCGCGTGTTAGGCGACCCTCCGAGCATGTTCCGATAGTTTGATAAATGGTGTAGATTAGTCAGTTGGTATAACGCCCCGAGCGTATTCCAATAATGTGTTGTATAATCATTGGTATAACGCCTGTCTTAGAGTGGCCGCGTATCAGGCGGACCACCGAGCGTGTTCCAATAAAAGGAAGCGTGTTCAGTGCGCTCCTGAGGCAGCGTGTTCAGTGCGCTCCTTATGGGTTTTCGGTGCCCAATCGACCAGGGTGATCAGTGCCCTTGTGTTAAATCGATTTTGTTATAAAATGAAGTGTGTTCAGTGCGCTCCTGAGGCAGCGTTTTCATGGCGCTTGTGAATAGGGTAAAATACCGTAGGTTCTAGCTCCTCCTAACCACAGCAGTCCCTTTGATGAGAGAGAGAGGAAGAGAGAGAGAAACCAAAGAAGAAAAATGGGATCCCCTTTCAAACACTTTTCCCTTGATATTTATAGAGATCTCTCTCTCATGTCATGGTGACATGTGTCCCACAAACTCTTTATTACAAAAATGCCACTCCTTCACTTTAAAGTTTATCTTGACTTCTGGTCTTGTTACTTTGACTTCTTATTTTCCCTTTTTGACTCCTCCATGGGCTCTCTTTTATGGGCTTTGGAGCCTTAGTAAGGCTTATAGGACCTAACCAAATTCCAGGTATCCACAGCGCTCCTATAGGGTTTTCAGTGCCCTTTTACAGAATTACAAGCATTTTTGAGTGAAAGTGACAGGATGCTCGGGTAATGCATTCCGAGTTTATTTAAACTAGGCAACGCCTCCATGCGCTCTTTTGCATACATAATCTTAGAGTAGAATAAATGAAACTAGACATCATGGCGAATTATGAGTAAAATAATTGTATTTAAAGGGGTTTCGTACATATTAGTGTTGGCCCTTCTCTAACATAGAATTATTAAATACATGAAATGTGTAGAGGCAAGGATATATAATTGAGCAAAGTATTGATATATTTTGATGAAAACACTCGTACGCAAGCGGATGTTATAAATGGGCTAGTTATCATGTTTATTTGTAACTGAGATAGTCATGTTCGTGGCGCTCTATATATAATAGGATGAAATGATTTTAAACGTAAGTCCCCATACCAATAAATATCAATAACTAAGCATTAGAATGTGTGATTATGATTCAATTTCTAATTTTCATGATATTAAATCATACGAAGAGCCTATGTAATGCAAGCATACATGATAATAGGGCTGTCTAAATACATATTATTGAATGGGCATTTCAATAAACAACTCATATACTCGATCGTAAAAAAGGAGAAAGTGGTTTATTATTACCTCTGCATGCGCTTGGGCGCTTGCGAAGCTATGCCTGGCATTGTTTTGAACCACAATCGCGGAGCGTTGAGCTTGAGATAGCCAAGCGGCAAATGCAAGCGTTGAGTTGGTGATATCAGTTGGTGATGAAGGCGGGTCAGCATTGTGAGCGCGTGGGTGGCGGTTTTTGAGTACTCCTCAATTATTGACTAGGCCTAGTAATTCATGTGATCATGTGACAATAGGCTGACAATGGCAGCGCTGGAGTGTTGGCGCGGCTGTATAATGTGGGTAGACAAGGGAAAAGGTGATGGAGGCAGGGATTAAATCATTTTATGGTAGGGGGAAAAGTAAAGAAGGTGGGGTATTATAATTAAATGGGCGGGGATTTACGCGAAAGGAGAGGGTAAAGAGGGATGGGAAATGATAGGGGTATGAAATGTCAACAGGTGGAGCCATCAGGGCGCTCTTTGGCAAAGTTAGACTCCGCGTGCACTTAGGCGCGTGCAAGAATATGCCCTGTGTTGTTTAAAACCACAAGCTTAGAGCGCTGGGCATACTTGTCTCGAGGCGCGGGTATTTTGCAGCCGCCATAGGCTTGTCCGTAGTGAGGTTGGCAGCATGCAAGTAGGACCGGGTAGGTGGTACTCTGAGTTGCATGGCGGATTCCACGTTTTGGCCCAAACTGCAAGCACAAACGATGTGTCGCGCTAGTACGTGGGATAGCTAGACACGCGCAGGTGATGGCATTTTTTCTTTGCCTTCAAATGGAGATAGATAGCACGTGATGGGTGTGTATGGAGTACCTTTGATTGAAGTGGGTCCGGGAGGATTAGTGGAGTAGAGTGATTGATAGGGGTGGTGCTGATATGTAGAGGAGTCGTGTCAGCGAGTTTTGCCTTGTGAGATGGACCCTGTTGTGTTATCAAGAAATGGTAGGTGGCAAATGTTAAAGTAGTAGTACGAAGGTAGGTTATGAGTGGGGTTTGAGAGGGAGTATATGCAAGTCGTGGCGTTTTGATGTGGGTTCAGGGAGATGATACTTTGGTGTAGCCGCTGCTGGTGTAAGGTAAGGAGAGGTGTACGTGTACTCAGCTGGCGGATTATTCTCATCCCTTTTGCTCCTTTCTCTTCCTTTTCTTTTCAGGAATTTTCCGCCATTGATGGAGGCTCTGTAAAACAGAAACTCGAGAAAGGCGACGCTGCAATATGAAACTATTTAGTTAATGTCAAAGAACTATAATTCCATCTAATTGTGTTATTAAAAATGCATTTTTTTTTTCATGTAATGTGAGTTGGGATCCCACTAATTGACAATCATAATCAAAGTAGAAGTCTGGGAAGAGATGGGACTTATCTTTATCTTTTTGGGCGCGGAAGAAGTAGACCGGTGTAGCTTGCAATCGACGAGGAAAAGCGGCGTTGATGTAGCGGTGTAAGCGGCGTTATTATGGTGTCGCTGGTGTAACATGGTACTGTCGAGGGTTACAGATAAATTATTGCTGATGTTGTCGGAGAACGGAGAAGCCGAGAAGAAGGTATGCACTGATGAGTTGCGGGAAGCAAAAAGTGATGCGCCAGGATGGTAAGAACTTGTGAAAAAACATCTGGGCGCTGCTTGGGTAAGACCCAAAGGAAGGAGACAGGGTCGAGAAGGTAAAGAGGGCCGCGGGGCAAGGTATTTAATTGAGGAGAATGATCGTGTTATTGGGAGGAAGCGGCGCTGGCGCTATTTGTTACCAGCGGGTCTGTTTTATCCTTTGCTTGATTGAAAGATGATAAAGAGGTACTTGGGCAGAGGTTGTGGCGACGAAATTCCATTGAAACTGATCATTTGATCAGGCGCAATTCTCCATTGTCCTTGGCGCGGAGCTTGATTAAATCATCGGCAGCTCTTTCCATAGGTGCGTGGCTTGGCTTGGAGACTAAAAAGTTTGGACTTCACTTTTCCGGTGAGAATTCCGGCCATATTTGGTCCATCCGGAGTTCCGTTGATCGGACCGGCGTCCTCTTGCGGGGACTCGCCTTCCTTGATATTGAGGCGTGTAAGCAAAAAATTAAACCGCTGGGTGTGGTAGGAGGCGTTGCTGCATACTGGAGGGTGAGGTCGAGGTGGGGGTTGAGGGCGAGTGGAGGAGAAAACGCGGGACCTTGACTCGGGACTTGGGACCTTGGCATAAAACGACAAAAGGACAGAACGAGGTGAAGTATGACAGAATAAAGTTTTGATTTAACTTACGGTGGGTCCATTTAAATGGAAATTGTGTTTTATGAGTGGAAGACCATACACGAAATTTGGGCATGACGAGGTAGGCTGCGCTGCTACATTCCGCGTGCCTTATTTTTTGAATAAACAAAAGAGCAAAGGGGAGAGAGCGGCTAAAGAAGGTGGAAAAGATATGAGGCGCTAGAGTAGAAACAATTACAGGCGCCGGTGAAGAAACAAAAATGTGATAAAAGCGGACGGGAGAGTGCGATCGGATGGATCTGCTGAGCTAGAGATTAGACTCCCACTGTGGTCGCCAAATGAGGATGGGGTAATAGCGGAAGCCTACTCCTAGCCACAGCAGTCCTCAATCTAGGAGGAAAAGAGAAAGAGAGAGAGAGAAAAACGAGAGAGAGAGAAAGAGAGAGAGAGAGAACCAAAATTCTCAGATCCCCTTTCCAAACACTTTTCCCTTGATATTTATAGAGATCTCTCTCTCCTATTATCCTGACATGTGTCCCACAAACTCTTTATTACAAAAATGCCATTCCTTTATCCTAGAACTTATCTTGACTTATAGTCTTATTGCCTTGACTGACTCATTTTGACTTCTTTATGGGCTCTTTTCATGGGCTCTGGAGCCTTAGTAGGCTCTTAAGACCTAGCCAAATTATAGGTATCCACACACATCAATTCATTTCGATGGAAACTTCGGGAAAATCTCAAATTTTGCTCAGTGGTGAAGCTAGAGTCACACCTGTTTGTCTCGATGAAGGAAGCAAACTCTTCGAACAAGGATTCAGTTCGAAATAGCCAACAAGCAGAGTAATCACGAAGAAACTTCGATGTCTCAAATTCGAGGGCACAATCCCAACCTCGATAACTAATCCAACTCCGAAGGCAACCTCGATGACTACTCCAACTTCGATGAACATTCCTACTCAACCTCGATGGGTAAGCTCGTTGCACGCCAATTCAGTTCGATGATGAAGGATGAAATTCGAAGACGTTCTCGATCACATTTACCTTTCAAAGCAACTTCGATGACAGTTCAATAAGCAACTTCGATAAACAAACTTAGATGGCATTAGAAACAAAACTTCGATGACAACAAATGAGCGATGTTGTTACCATGTGGAGGCCGGGAAGGCATCGAGGAAAATTACACAAAGAGAAGAAGCAACTGTGAAGAAAAGGGAATCTCGATCACAGAACTTGGAACAGACTACTAGAAACCTCGAAGCAACTTCGATGACTGACTCAAACTCGACTAGATCAATTTCAATGGCCCAACATGTGACTCAATTTCGAGCAACTACTTTGACCACCAGCTGCTACTTCGATGTCATCTGATACTAAAACCTCGTAATGACATTAGGTTTCAAGTTGCACTTATGCAAAAGCGCAGCCAAAAGATGGGAGTTATGTGTGTCACTACCAATTAGATACGAGAAGACTTCGGGAAGTTTTGAATGGTTCGAATCAAGGGGTTTGTTGTGAATGAATGATCGTGCAGGGATAGAGATTTTTGAGGAATAGGAAGAGTACATCAAGATTATCTCTGAGCATTCCAGTTCATGCCTGACATTGCTCGATTAAAAGCCTAAACCATCATATCTGTAGCAACGCCTAGCTGAGCCAATTTTTTAGGATTTATTTGACAAAGGTTAGGAAGTATTTTGAAGAAAGGATGCCAAGTTCCAACAAAGGGTAGCTTGCACAAATGACGCTCGAGTAAACAACAGAGGAATCACATAATTCGGTGGACGCAGCAAAAGTCTCAGGAGGGCAAGCCAGGAACAAATTACCTCTCGCAGGCCAACACGCATCAGCACCAGCAAAATCAAAGTAATCTATTTTCGTTAGAATCCCACCAATCTCGGAGCTTGCAGCGCCTTAATCTCGGAGCCAACACAACTAGCTCGACGCGCTTCCTCGAAACTTCACCACTGACCTTGCAGCAAACACAGCTCCCCATCGGTGCCTTTGTCAATCAAGTTATAAATCACAAGCCATGCACAGGGAGAATCCCTGAACTCTAATACTTCCAATCTCTATAAGCTAATTTTCCTTTTACGGTTAGATTAAATACAAATACTTGATGATTCCACCCGCTATAGTTATATTTTAATAGCATGATTACGGCTAGAAGTCACCTGCCAAGGCCATGGTCTATTAATTTTCACATAAAAATAGCTTCGGCAAGAATAGTTTTACGTACAGTCTGTGATTGGAAAGAATAGTATGAAGTGTTTAGAAGTAAGCATGTTAGAGCATCATTCTTGTTGTAAAAACGACACCAGGGACTATCATATTTGCACCCTGAAGCTACAAACTATGCTTCCTTAACGAGCCTAGCTGGGTTAGGCATACTGATATATGATGAGTTATTAGAGGCACAATTACAAATGAGAAACCTGATATAATCTTAGTAATAGACTGCAAACCATAACATTAATATTACTTTGATAGGAAAGGTCACTTCATTGTATTTTACTACTTTTGTTCACTCTGTTTACAAGTCGAAGGTGCGTAAAATCATCTTGGAGCACCCGCTAAGAAAGCAAAGCAGCAATACTAGCTGTATTCCTTTCCATAGTACTGTACCAGTAAGGGGCAAACTAAGCAAATTTGAACAAAGGCGTTCCCCAAAAACCTTCAATGGAAACAACAAGAATCTCAGCTCGAGCAAACATTCCGAAAGAAACGACAACTTCGATGGTCTGGTTAATCTGTCAAGCAGCTGCTGCTGATCAAAGAAATGGATAAACAATGCTCATTTCCAGCATAGTAACTTCGAAGTAAACCTATGTCTCGATGCAACATTTTCTGAGTAGCTCATTCGAACCATCTCGATGTATAATCTCGGTGACTTAGCCTCTGTAACAACTTTCGATGGCAAAGAAGACGGCAAGACCAATTTACTGTTTGAGAAATGAACTCAACGTCGATGGATCAGCATCTCAAAGCACATCAATTCAGCTCAAAGAAAGAAACAAACCCAAAAGGAAGTATTCTATCAGCAACTGTCATCTCATAAGCAAACAATATTAGTAGATTTTCAATGATCTCGGGACATTTAAAATGCATCTCGAAGCAGCCAGTTCAACCATACAAATTTCTCCATGATACAGCACTACGGTTACGACATACAAGCTCGATACATCACGACGAAGGAAAGCAATTATTTATCATAAAACCATCTTGATTAACTCGAGGCGACAAGCAGCTACCTCTTTAAGCTCTGAAGCAGTATTCTCGATATCAAAGAACGAGGACAAGTTCGACGTCTCTACCTCGAGTCACCATCGCCTGACAGACCCATTCTTTTCAAGATTGCTAACTTCGAGGCAACCTATTGGGGGCACATAACTATCTCGGCATACCAACGAAATAACGAGACAAGAATACAAAGATCGTTCAAAAGCACTATTAGAGATTGTACCAACAAGGAATAAGGTAGACAAGTCACATTTGCACACTCACGAATGAAGGTCCGAGAAACACGAACTAACTCATTTCGATACTACAACCATGGATGATGCAAAACTAGAACAAGGAGCGAGAACAGAAAACCAATGCGGACGTGGCAACAAAAAACCACTTCGGACACAAGTCGTAGTCTCAACAACCTTCTCGATGGAGAATTTCTAACACTTCTCTTGCTATTTAAATTTTTTTGAATGTTCATGCACCTCTCCTGCTTAGAAAATAGCGTTCAAATAATTCATACATTAGGTCACGATACGATTATATACAAGACATGAAGTCATAAAAGTTCTTATATACAACATACTAGATTCTATAAAAGTCGATTGATTCGCCTCCTCCCACCTCGAGGGGCATCAATATTGAAGTTCTACTTATCGAAGTTTCAAACTAAGTTTATATCCTTAATTAGGAGTTCTACTTATATTAGTATCTTTATAGAATCGATCAAATCTCTTCCTCCCACCTCGAGGGGCGTGAATATCGAAAAAGATTATTAGCTTCGAATTAAGAGAAATAGTGCAGTAATAAAGTCTTAGACACGTACCAAGTAAAGGTGATCGAACCATTTCTTCCCACCTTGAAGGGATGTAGCTTCGAATGAATACGTTTGAGATCGAACCATTTCTTCGAAGGAGTGGGGGTATCGAATATGGTTAGTAAAACATCGAGCAACATTTAAAGATAGCATTTTTTAGAATGCCTTATATTTATTTTTCCTCTCGATACAACATAGCATGTACGAAGCTATCACATTAGGAATAAAGTATACTTGTCACATTATGACACATTCGAATCTCCTTAGCTTTATGCAATATTCAACTTCGCACAGTGTTATGATATCCATGAATTATACTTATTGCAAACAACTCGGTACAATCTCTAGATCCTCCTCGATGAGGCAAAGTCCTACCTGATTAGGCACATCTCCTAAGGCTTTCACGCCATATAAGCGAATAGGCCATGACGCCATATCTCCTCTAGTGCCATGACGCAACGAAACTAAAAAAGACCATGACGCCAAGGCCCAGATGCCAAAAATAAAAAGACCTCGAATAGCAGGCACAGAGCTGATGTTCATATAAGCCGTAAGGGCCCTACGAGCTATATGACATAGTCCTCTACCCACAAGACACCCCGTTAACGGTGGGTACTTTGCACATATGCTACATAAGTTGATGACGCATTTGGACCCACTACCATACGACCATGAGGACCTCTTTTATGAGGCGTCGAGGGGACGATAAATGGGATTAACATCTACCTCTAAAGGTGGATGGAATCCCGAGGCAGCTAATTAGCTTACATTCACGGGAATGGCAAGCGAGTTACGCAGCTGAGGGACCTCCTCCGAAAAATCAAAAATAGGCTCGAGGAGGGGCAAGCGAGAAAAGAAGAGTCGAACTCCAGGCCGCTATAGGAGAACATTACCATGTCTAAGCTCCAGCCTTGACCGACACTCCCCCATTGTGCTACTTTATTATCGAGACACAACATAGCAACTACCCACCATAAGTTTCCTGTTTACTTAGGATTAAACGGGTTATCAGGACACCACCATGTCCTCTCGGAAGATACTTAAATATCTTCGATACCCACCTAACATACTGAGCTAAAACGGGTACCTATGGTCTCGATAGCCAGTGTTTTGCTTGAAACCAGCGCGAGTAGCTCAAAGCCTTTGGGAAGGGTGATCCGTAAGCCCCCACTAGCTTGGTTTACTGCCTCCCACATCGAAGTAAGCCCCGAAGTTGCACTCTAAGTAACCTTAGGAGCTTAGAATTTGCAAGGTAAACTTCGTGCCTGATCACGAGTTACCAAAAACAATACATCGAAGAACAATGCGTGCATGATCACGTCATAACTACAAAAACTATGCATCTAAGAAAAGCATGACTCGGTCATGAAAAGAAAAACTTCATTGAAGAATGAATCAAAAATATACATCACATATACATTTAACTTCATCGAAGAATGATTCGAAAATATACTTTTCACTTTATCGAAGAACGAATTGACAATACTCTTAACTTCACTACAGGATGAATCGAAATTAACTGCAGGATGGCTCGAAGTGCAACAAGGATTGAAATGCGCAAAGATTGGAGCACACGATGCAAGACAGGGGCACAGACAAATCACAGAGATATTACTTCGAAGTCTTCATTGAAGCATCAAGCAGGATCATGAACCAAGGTTTCTTCGATAAGATCTAGTGAAATGGGTTTTGAGGTTGACTTCGCTTTCAAGACGCTCGAAAAAGGTTGTACATACAAGAACTTCGCTAAAGACCCACTCGTAGACCACAACGTCAATAATACATGGAGCAAGGCATCTTAATTTGGAGAAGGCAAAGTGATAGCATTCTTCGTTCACCAAGGAGCATGGCATCCTTCGTTTCACAATGATATTCGAGAGTCACAAAACCAATACACTGGAGCAGTAACTGGAGCAAAACAAAGAATGCAGCGGCAAAGCCGTTTGATGACAACCTCTTCGTACAACAAATTAGCTTCGTGGATAGTACACTTCAGGAGAACATTCCTTTTGCTTACAAAAGTTCAGTTTCTTCACTTTCAAAGGCAAAAGGGGGGCAACTATACAAAAGAACCTCGCATGGAAATTTTTCAAAACTCATTTCTTCAACAACAATCAAGCAACAACAACAACACCAAACAACTCAGAAAGCCGTCTAGGAACTTCACGCAAGATTAGGAGCAAGTACGCATACTCGAAAAGCATTTTGTACTCTTCCGCTCAGTTCCTTCGACAACAATGGAAAGCCGAACTCATCTCGCTCGAAAGATAGTCTCGAAGGAAAAGAAGATCACAACAAAAGAAACACCTCGACAAAATCTCGATTACCACCCTTCGAACTAGTCACAACATGAAGCAATCATCTATCTACATCGAAGTACACCAAGGAAGGTCATCTCAAGGTTCAAAGGATTCTCGAAGTAACCATTCCTCATCGATGAAGCCCAGTTATACAAGCACCAAAGTCAATCCATGGCATCTATCACCTTCGAGAAAAGAATAGCAACCAACTCAATCAAGCATATTTCCTTGATAACTCAACAAAGACGAAAATGTTACAAGTTCGAAGATGCTGAAGCAAGTCAAAGTACCGAAGCTAAGAAGATAGAAGGATACAACTCAAGTTAGCACACTCCAGGAATCTCGCAAGTCCACGTGTCTCGCACCATCAATTATGACGAGAAGAATTTTCTAATGGATTAATCTTCGAAGCATCCATTAACAAATGAGCAAACTGTAGGGGCATAATCCCGACGAGCCACGTGTCATCATCCTAGAAGAGAAGCAAGATAACGCACACGGAAAAGAATCAAAGACCAAGCCTACGAACCATTGACCGCTAGTTGAGAAAATCACTTCGATCCAATTATCCCTACGAAGAAGAATGCGAAGCTCGGAACCAAAGCCTCCTCGAAGTGAAGATCGAGCCTGAGGAAGAAGTCTTTCGAAGAGATAAACCGACATACACTCGCTACCCGGAAGAAGATTAGAGCCGAAGTCACTTAACAACGAGAAGGCGTGATGCACCAAAGACTTTCTTTACTTAGTGGCTAAGAAAATGGCACTTAGGTAATTATCTTGTAAATTTCCTCTATATAAAGGAAATATCTCTTAGGAGAGAGGGATCTTCCCTTTTACTTTCTCTTTCTTCCTTCTTCCCACACAAGACTAGATCTAGAGCTAGAGCTCTTCTCTAATGGAGATTTATGTAATCAAACACCAAGAACATAATAAGTTCGTGAGGTAGGTTGCATTCATCGCACCGAACACGTTAAAAACATCATGTGTCTTCTACTTTACATTTGCACCTTGTTTACTTGATTAGGGTTCATACTTGTGGTTCAAAGATTCATTGGCTGTAGGGTATACGATTTATAATCAGATTTATACCCGCACAGTTTGGGTAGTGTTTTTCTTTTATGTTTTGGGTTGACTTAAACATTTATGATGGTGAACCAATTGTTGATGCATTTATATATTATGTGTGTGTTTAATCGTTGAATTAGTAGTTATGTTATCATCTCATCTTTTGAAATTAGATGCATTTTATATTTACTATTTACACCCGCATAAACAACTCATGCTCTATATTTACACCCCGAATGCCCACATGTGTGGAACACACACACACATGAAAAAACCGTTAAAAACCTAAATGGGCGTCATTTCAATTCAATTCCTCGCCTCTTCTTCTTCTTCTTCTTCTTCTTCTTCTTTTTCTTCTTCTTCGTCTCCTCTTTGTCTTCCTCCTTCTTCTTTTCCCTTTCTCTTCTATTTCCTCGTCTCGCTTAATAGCGATTACGAAAAACTTTCATCGGCGATTAAATTCTATAAAATCATGACGAAGAGTAAACACCCAAATCCAAAAATAGCATCGAAGGCGGGTAGTTCTCAAAATGCGGAGGAGGAGGATGACGAACCACGTCGGAGAGGTGTAGTTGAAATCCAAACACCTCAACAAATACCACCAAACCTAGATATGGTTGCCCAGAGGTATTAATTGAAAACCCATCTCTCCAATTTTAGTTTTTGTTGTTTAGATTTGGTTTTGAGAATTAACACTAGGGCAAAATTGCGGTTACAGTTGGACTTACGACTACATTAGTTTCTAGGAAACCAGCCGTAAGTCAGTAGACTTAGAAACTGACGGCCACAAATTGCAGTCGTAAGTCAATTTTGAATTTTTTTTAGAGTGTCGCAAGGTTACCAGCCGTAGGTGCTTTGATTGGAGGTGTAAGTTAGTTACGTCCTGGAACTTTGTATGGGAAGTAGCCGTAAGTGTCTCTGTAAGTTCTGATGCAAATTTCCTTGAAGTTACGGCTTATGTTTTCATATACTTAGCAGCCGTAAGTTTAGTTATGTCATGTCATGATTAGACATTCGCAACCTTAGGTTAGTTACGGCTTTGTGCGATACGCATTCTTGTAGCCGTAAGTTTGTCCTTTCCTTGATTTTGTTTGTTTACAACCGAAGTTCACCTCTCACATACCATAGGAGGAAGAAAAATTGAGGGAATGTTCTGACCCCAGTCATTTCTCAACCACCTCGTGGGGAGGTTGATTTGCACGTCGGCAAAAGAGGTGTAAGGGTAGGTGAGCAAGGTTTGTTGCCGAAAGGAAGTGGGAGTGGTCTAGAAGTGCTGGAGAATGTTGCTCCAATTGCTGCTGCTGCTGTAGTTACTGAGGAAGAAGAAGTAGGTGGTGAAGATGAACAAGCTCGTGGTGAAGATAATCCATTGTTTGAGGAACAAGAAGAGCCAACTTAGCCATTGATAGAATGAAGTTCGTCTCAGCAGCCACCACAAGAAAAAAGAAAGAAGAAACCGAAGCCAACTGGACCTAGACATGCGCACATTCCAAAGGAAGGGATTTTACCGCAAAAGGAGAACGGCACACCGTGGGGTGAGCCGCGGAATGGAAGGGTCTTAATCGGTTACAAAAACTCGTGGGCTGCAAGAGTTTGTGAGCAAAAGGTATTAATCAATACTTATCCTATGTATAATTGTTTTTACTTTACTCTTACTTTCAAACTCTGAAATTGACATTATGTATGTAGGACCATAAAAATGCGGTCAGGTATTTGAAGCACCAGAAGGCTGAGATTTGGCGTATTAGTGATGAATGCGTTCATATTAAGCAACTGGTTAAGGATTCAGCATTATGGCCTGACATTCAGAATTCTCAGGTGGTTCATGATAGTGTTGTGACTGCTGCTTTGAGAGAGAGATAGATACCATCCGAAAACTGACACCTTTCATTTTGGTTTCGGCGAGCTGGCCATCCTCCTGGACGATACGTATAGCATCTCCCGCCTCCAAGTTGAAGGAAAGGCCGTTTATGAAGGGTTCAATGATAGGCTGCATTGGGGGGGGGGGCTCGGGCAGCCCAGCAGCTCTGCAATGATACTCTTGGGTGGAACGAAGCTAAATATATTGCGTAGTTTGAGCTTGCTTCAGGACAGTTTGAGGAAAGAAAACAAAAAGGCGGAAAACATGAGAAGGTGTGAAAGGTAAGGCTTGATAGGTTGAGGGCAGAGTTTGGGTCTACAACAAATTTTGGTAAAATTGATCCGGATAGAGTTAAGCAGGTGGCCACAACATTCTTGTTGTACCTACTTGGTACTATCTACTTCCCCGACCAGAGTGGAAACCAGGTGAATATTGACTACCTTCAGTTGTTGAGGACCATCGAGGGCACCCATGATTATTCGTGGGGTTTTGCAACCCTTGCCTTCTTACTTGACAGTCTTAGAAAGGCCTCCAGAGAGGGTGTTAGCAACATTACTGCAAATGTTAGTATCCTACAAGTGATTTTAGATTTCCCTTCCTCATTTTATCGTGATTTCTTATGTTTATTTTCATTTGTAACCGTACGTATATGTTTCAATACCAGGCATGGTTTTACGACCATTTTCCCTCAATCGAGAGGCCAACTTTGAATCTTCATTGAATTGATGACAAGATTCCTGAGGATGATGAGGTAGACCTTCGCCCTACAGGTATGAAATACCCCTTCGAACACAACCAAGTAAGAAAGAATGATGAGAAGATAGAGGTGTTGAAGGCAAAGTTAGACGCCTTAGAAGCTGACGAAGTGGTGTTTGATCCTTACTTTGCAATCAACCTGGTCAAAGGGGAAGGCGATCGTGTGCTCTCCAAACTTGTAACCTACAACGGTCCTATATATCTATCATTCTACATGGTACATGATGACCAATCCTCAGCGATGTCTCCGTCAAATTGGTTGTATTCAGAGGATTGTTGAGCATGAGAACTTCACATTGCAAGAAGTAAATACGAAAATTGAAAACAGCTACATCAAAATGGACTACTCTCCAACTCCAACACTCGATGTATCGAACAATCGCCACAATCCAGAATCCAACATCCCACGACACGAGTTGATTCCTTTATTGGGAATAAAAGAAGTTGAAGAAGGATATGTACAATGGTTCCACAACTGGGGTCATCTTTATGTGATCAACAACGACCAGGAAGCAATCCAATGGCTCGAAACGCAAAAATCCAAACTCAAGAAGGAAGCTGAAGGGAAGGGAAAGAAACCTTATCGTACTGGATGAATGGCCAAAATCGGGGTATGCAAATAAGTTCTTTTGTGATTTCATCATACTTTCGAGTGGTCTAAAACTAATCATACTTGTTAGAGCATGCTCGGTCAAACCCACCAGGCGTTGGTATGTCAATCTTGGATAGTATACTAACTATCTAAAGTACTGTAAATGAATATTAAGCTAAGAAAATCAAGGACCCTCGTTCCCGACACTCTCTGAGTACAGAGTAGCAAGTCTGTGGAATTCACCGAAGCCCTTTTTGACATGATAATGCATTAACTGAATATAAACTTCAAACTACTGATTAAGACCATAATATCGAGATTCATGACTAAGTTAACAATGAACACAATAATATATCGAGGTTCAACAGGGTGTGCTTACATCCTCGGGGAGTAAGTCTGAGTAGCTTTATTACTTGAATTTTGGGATTACAATG
>JAJJMA010276851.1:0-13626 GCA_023529015.1 Papaver nudicaule | reverse complement strand
AAATGTGATTTGATAAAGAACTTTTTTGGTAAGGTTCGGCAAACAGACTCAATCAGCCAAAAACTAAACTAGTTCATTTCCACATTCAACATGATACAATGCAATAATCTATGCAATAATCTATCTATCAAAACCAATTACCACACTGTTCTTTTCTTATGCAATATCATAGGCAGTAGACATCCAAACCTTTCTCCCTTACATTATAGCTCCTAAAACACATTCAGATAAGCAACCAAGATACAAGCATCCTAAACCCTAAGATACTTTCAGAGTAAATCAGTAACCCATTTCTTGGCATCTATATTGTCCTTTCATTCCCTAATAAATTCCTTTAAATTATAACCCAAAACACGAATGCCTACACAACAATTCAATTCACACATAACCAACACAAGCAAATCAAATTCAAAAAGTTGTTCTCTAGCTAGGACCCCGGTTAAAAATGGCAGTTTGTGACTGTCGATCTACATCTCGTTACGATGAACACGGTTCCAGTAAGGTCACCTCTTAAAGAGGAGTGCCACCCTATTCGATTCTCTATTCAACACCTTTCTATGTCATGGACAAATTTCATTGTCTATATTCTTTCATCGGGATATCATAAACAAGAGAAACACAAACTTTTCAGTACTGTTCAGTGAGCAAACTGAACCAGGGCAGCAACTAAACTAGTAGTACTTTCATTTCCACATTTAACATCATAGAAGTTGGAACGCAATAATCCAATGACCAGAACCAATTACCACACTGTTCTTTTCCTATGCAGTATCATACACAATAGACATCGAACCCATTTTCCCCTTCCACAGCTGCTAAAACACGCATACAAGCAAACAAGACACAAGACAAACACATCTCTATAACCCAAAACACCCCGGGCTGAACAAATACCGCACATATAACCAAGACAGACAAGCAAAACAAATTCGCCTAATTGTTCTGTATCTACAAATTCAATTGTTGTCTAAAATCTTTAATCAGCGCATCATAAACAAACACAAAACATGGCATTCTAAATGAAATTTTACCTGCAAGATCAGGATGTGTTCGAGTAAGCTTCAACCAATCCATCTGACTATAACCTTTCTCGAACGGAACCTTCGATCGAACTATCGGCTTTCTAGTCGTAAACACCTCTTCTTCGTCTTTCACTGGTTCTTTCATCACTTCATCTTTAGGTTTAACAGATGTTGACATATCAACAACAGTAAATGATAATGAACCAACTTCCTTCTCAATCTTAGATGAAGAAGAAGCATCAGTATTACTAGAACTGCTTGCTTCTTCTAATGTGACGGTACTGATATCAGGAACGTCGTTAGGTACGATTAGGTTTTGGTTGACAGGAAAAGTGAAATCATCATCGCCGTCCCCCATTTCGTTGATACTGGGGATGAAAATGACCTAAAATTGAACTGATAATTGCAAATTACAATCCAAATCTGAGAGAAATATCTTCAGATTCGACGAAAACGAAAGCGGAATTCTCAGTTCAGATTGCTTACTGCTGATGTGAGGAAGAATTTCTGCGCTGCGAATATTTTCCTGTGGAGTGAGAGAGTTTCGCAACGACCAAACAAATACCGGCACCACTATTTGTAAACTTTTGTATTCTTACATTATGGTTACACCGATTGGTCGGGCTGGGCTTGGTTAGCCCGGCCCATTCTGTAAATACTTAATTTTGGTAGTATACTTTTATTTTATTTTTGGTAGTTAATTTGTTAGTATAAAAACACCCCAACTACTGTCCGAGAAAACCTAAATTGATTTCTCTGTTTGATTTTCGTCATGGAGCAAAGTTCAGCAACACAAGAAGATATCGATTTCCGAGCACCAGCAGTAAGAGGACTAGATGTGAACGATATTGAGAATATTATCGAACGACGTTCTTGGCCTAGGTTTGGCGATGGTGGTGCTCCACCTGCCATGACCTCTACTGAAGAGATTTTTATTGAAGACACCAAGGTAGGAAGAGATCCCTGGAGGTTAATTCCCGGAGGTGTTATTCAATGTAGGACCTGTGGTAGGAAGGGTCATCACTTGACATCTGAGTGTCGTTTCAAGGATCTTTCTGATAGTGTCAGTCGTCACATGGCTGGCACTTCCAAAACAGGAGGCTACATCCGTACTGGCCAGAGATATGAGGCGAAACAGTTTGGGCGATCAGAGAAGAGACCAATGGGGAACGATATTAACGAAGAAAACACTGTTCGTGTCCACAACCTGACAGATGATATTCATGGACCTGACTTGCTTAAGTTGTTCAGCACAATTGGTGCTGTCAATCGGGTTCATGTTGCTGTAAATCGGAACACTGGCATGAGCCGAGGATTTGGTTATGTGAATTTTGTGAATATGGAAGATGCTGACAGGGCGATTAACGAGCTTGATGAGTACGAATATGGCGATAATAAGATCCTCAGAGTTGAATGGGCACCTCCTAGTGCAAAAGCTTTTTTCCAAAGTGCCTCCTAAGAAGAATTTTTTTTTTTTTTTGGAAGGTAATTCACGCCAGAGTTGGGTGTTACTTTTCTATTTATTTTGTCTGTTAAAAGAGATGGTTTTTAATTCAAAAAAAATTAAAAATTGGTAGTATACCAAATTTACAAACCCCTTTGCAGTTTTACCTGTCTCTTTTGACCCTACTTAAATTATTTTGGACCTATCAATTTTATTTCCTTATAGGGGATCATACTATGGGGTGCCTAAACTAGGTGAATATACTGAGTTATCGCACGAGTTAAATTGCATTTTTATCTTTATCTTTAATACTTCCAATCCATTTACGTTTCTCTGAAACCGATCAAAAATTGGAGGAAAAAAAAATCATTCCAAACCAAATTTTTTCAAATTAGAATTGTGGGAAACTTTGACAAAGAAATATCTGGGGTTTATAATAATCGGCTGACATGGCACATACACGACAACCAATTGGTTATACACAATCGGTATATACAATAAAACATATGTACCGATTCTATGTTATACAAATCTCCGAAAATCATACCCAGAATCGGTAGGAATGCTTTACTGCATCAGCTAATCGTCCACAATCAACCACAAAAATGAGTATGACATTTGTCGATTGTGTGTACAATCGGCCACAAAAATGAGTACGACATTTATCGATTGTGTGTACAATCGGCCATAAAAATGAGGAGCACCAAAAAAATCGCTCGTTGTGTATGGGTTGTATCAGCTTAGCCATTAAAAAAAAGTAGCACGGTTATGGGATTTCTACTTTTACAAGATAAGATAGGCCCAAAATAATTTAATATGGTCAAAATAAGCAGGCTAAAGAAGTAAAATAGGTGGAGAAATAGGGAAATCTTATTGATAGATGTATGTTATTACATAGCTACAGTATCCTTTATATACAAGTATATAGAAAACCCTAGGATACTACTTGGGCCGCACATCCATGGGCCATAAGCCCTACAACACTCCCCCTTGTGCGGTTCAAAAGTAAAACTCCAAATGAGGAAATTGAACAATCACCCATCTTTTTGATGGGCCTTCGCAATCACCCTTGCAGGGTTAAATTTTAAGTCTCCCTATTCTAGAAAGAAACCGATATTATCTTTAATCTCATAAATACCCTTACGTATATAAAAAAGTCAGACTTTTCATTTTGATTTCAGATCTGGAATAAATACCATTCTCATCGCAATTGTAACCACAATCTCAAATCTCTCTGTTCAATCTCGATCGATTTTCATAAACCTCTCTCTGTGTGATTTCTAATGGCGGAAGAAGTTCAGATGGGAACCGGGGAAGTTGAAACGTTTGCGTTTCAGGCCGAGATTAATCAGTTGCTGATTCTGATTATCAATACCTTTTACAGCAACAAGGAGATTTTCTTAAGGGAATTGATTAGTAATTCATCTGATGCGTTTGATAAGATCAGATTCGAAGGTTTAACTGATAAGAGTAAATTGGAGGCTCAGCCGGAGTTGTTTATTAGGATTGTTCCTGATAAGTTAATAAGACTACCATCACTGACAGTGGTGTTGGAATGACTAAATCAGGTATGAGATCTTGAATCTTCGGTATTAGTATTCATTTTCTGTTCTTGATTTTGTGATTAGAATCGGCTAAATCGGCATGACTCGGTTTTACTGAGTCGATCTTGAATCTTAGTTTTGTTAGTATTCATTTCTTGATTTGGTTTGAATCGGTGTGACTCGGTTTTGCTAAGTCGAACTTACGTGTCACGGACTCACAGATCAATCATCAAATAGTGGAGTTTAGTTAGTTGTTGAAATTGTTGTTTGTCGATGAAAATACTGAAATCAGTATATCTTATTATTGATTATCTTCGAGTCGGTAAAAATCGGTATTGATTAAATAGTGATTATCTTTGTGCTAGAACCGAATCAGTGTTTAGAGTCTTGGTACAGCACTGGGTCAACTGATTTTACCACATGAAAGATAAATATGCAATTTCTGAGTTCTGAAATTTTTTGGTTGAATTTATGACTGCATGATGTGTATTTAGATTATGAGTTGTGATTGGAATTTGGTTATTGGGAATGTTGCAGATTTGGTTAACAATCTGGGAACAATTGCAAGATCCGGGACCAAGGAGTTTATGGAAGCTCTACAAGCTGGAGCAGATGTTAGTATGATTGGACAATTTGGTGTTGGATTCTACTCTGCTTATCTTGTAGCTGAGAAGGTTATTGTGACAACTAAACACAATGACGATGAACAATACATTTGGGAGTCACAAGATGGTGGATCATTCACTGTTACTAGAGATGTTGATGGAGAACAGTTGGGTAGAGGAACTAGAATCACTCTCTTCCTCAAAGAAGATCAGGTAAAGCAACGACTTTGATTCCTTATTTGTTTCCTTATTTGTTTCGGTATGTATTTGTTCAGCTGTTGTTTGTTCGGTTGCTGAATTGTGAGTTTGTGTTGTCACTTAATGGGATTCTTCCTAGGATTCATTATGTTTGTGTTTTCCGTGAAATAGGTTTTAAGAAAGGTACTTGCATTTGGAGCTGATAAAGACGAGAAAGATTCCATTGGAAGGACACCGTTGCATAATGCTTGCTCACTTGGTAAGGTATGTATGTCTGGCGAATAGTATTATAGGTTTACGGTAGATCCAATTGTTGAATATATGAATTAGCCTGTTGTTTAGAGAAAGAACGTTGGTGAGAAATGGGATGTGGATTTCATTTGCTGCATTAAATAGTGAATGGATGCTTGTAGTTCCAAATCATCGTATTAGGACAATTAGGGGCTTGCCTATATAATTTACTGGACATGATTGATATTTGGTTTGCGTTTGTTGTGTAGATAAGAGATTTTCATATTGCGAAGAGGGTCGAAGATATTGGATACTATGCTGGATGGATATGATCTGCCTTTATGCTTGGGAGAGCTTTGACTGCTTATTTATGGGGAACCTTAGTAGATCGATCTGGTCGAAAGCCTGTTATAATTTTCGGCACCATTGTAGTGTTAGTATCTTGTCATCATCCTTCTCGAAATTCGACTATATATGAAGTTGTAAATGATGATGTAGGAGTGGTGATTGATGTATGTGTATTTGATCCTTTTCGGGAAATGTTAGGTCAGAGATTAATGTACTATTGATGCAACTGATTTATGATTGTTGTGTTACTAATACATGGCAATTTTTTATGCAGGTTATTTGTGTAAATTGACTGCGCCTTCGGACACAGATATGCAACAGTCTACTGTTGAACCTTCTTGGTCAGGTCGACCTCAAGATACAGGTAACCAGTCAAAAACTAACTTTAGTATAGAAGCACTTTGAAACATTAGATGCAAGTGTAGCAAACTGCAGGCATTTTTGAAACTGGACATAAATAAAATTTCGTCCCTTCAAATTTGTTCATAATCCCTATGGTTGTTCGCATAATCCATATGACTTTATGTATAATAGAAATGCTCCTCACTTGATGAATCTGTGGTGCAATGGTAGCACAACTGACTCTATGTCAGAGGATGCGTGTTCGAGTCACGCCGGGTTCACTCGTTCATATTAACTTGCCAACTTAACACTAGAATTTGGTGTAAAGTTGCCAACTTTACACTGCACTTTGTGTAAAGTTGCCAACTTTACACAAAATCACAGTCTAGGAATTCTCCTGTCTAGCAACTTTTTGTGTAAAGTTGGCAACTTTACACTGCACTTTGTGTAAAGTTGCCAACTTTACACCAAATCACAGTCTAGGAATTCTCCTGGCTAGCAACTTTTTGTGTAAAGTTGGCAACTTTTACACTGCACTTTGTGTAAAGTTTCCAACTTTACACAAAATCAAAGTCTAGGAATTCTCCTGGCTAGCAACTTTTTGTGTAAAGTTGCCAACTTTACACTGCACTTTGTTTCAAGTTGCCAACTTTACATCCGTTTTGTGTCAAGTTGCCAACTTGACACTAAGTTTTTACTGGTGGTGGAAGTGGTGGCGGAGATGGTTTGGTGGTGGTGGCGGCGGTATAATGGTCGTGGTGGCGGCGGTATAATGGTGGTAGTGGTGGTGGTAGGAGGTGTTGGTAGTGCGGAAGTGGTGGTGGCAATGAGATGGTGGTGGCGGAGGTGGTTGTAGAATGCGGTTGGGGTGGTTGTGGTGGTGGAGGTTGTGTTGGTGGTGGCAATGGAAATGACGATGGCGCATTGGTGGTGGCAGAGATGATTGTGGCGTCGTGGTGGCAGCGATGAGATGATGGTGGTAGTGGTGGTGGTAGTGGTGGTGGTAATGGTGGTGGAAGGTATTTTGGTGGTGGTTTTGGTGGCGGAGGTTGTGTTTGTGGTGGTGGAGGTTGTGTTGACGGTGGAGGCTGAAAAAAAACTGAATTAATGAGTATTAATTGGGTACACTTATAGTGAGGGTATTATAGTAATGTTATAAGCTTAAAAAATAAGGAGGGGTGATTGTGAAGGGGTGAATTTTTAGGGGCGTTTAATTAATCTTCCCAACTCCAAATGTGATGCTTCACTAAAAGCTTGACAAGGAAAAACCCGGTGGGACAAAACCTTGAAAGGAGAAAGAGTATAACGTCTCGAGTCTTGGTCAGCTGCTCTGCTGGAGTTGGTCGGTGACTTATCTTGTAGCTTCAAATGTTGTTCTTCAAATGTAGCTCTCTTGTCGATGACCACTGTGTCTAAGTCAGTTGCCTCATTAAAACCTTGTCAGGAAAACCCAAAGGGACAAAGCCTGAACTAAGGAAAAAGAGTACAATGTTAAGAATACTTAGAACAGAGTTGGACTCGCATATGTTGCCTCGTTAAAACCTTGACAAGGAAAACCCAGTGGGACAAAACCTTGACGAAGGGAAAAGAGTACAACGCGATAAGTCCAGCAGTACGCCTTTGCTGATGCTGATGCTGAATAACGCTCTCGTTTCTTTCTGGAAGTTGTTTCGTTTAATGCAGTTCAGTAATATCAATCCAATCTTCAAGTCTTCAGCATTCAATATATACGCCAAGTGTAGTTGTTGTTGTTGTCTCGTTAAAAACCTTGTCGAGTAACAAAACCCTGTGGGAAAAACAAATCTCGATCGAAGGGAAAAAGAGTACAACATAAGTTCACATTTCGAATCAAAATATGTCGACATCATATCCTTGGATCCTCCCCCTGATGTCGGCATCTCCCCCTGATTTCATTCTGGGTAGTCTCTAGACTATTTCATTAGTCATGAGCTTTTCGAAAGTGAATATAGGTGATGACTTACACGTCCACCATGTCTCTCCCTGATTACTTTCGATGAAGAATAGATTATTGTTCCTTCATAATCAACAAAGTTTCGATTGCACTTCTGGTATTGTAGTTGTCTCATTAAAAACCTTGCTGAATAACAAAACCCATTGGGAAAAAGTAACCTCAGTGAAGGGAAAAAGAGTACAACGTACCACTAGATGCTCCCCCTGACGCTGAACAATTTCTCTAGTACAAAACAGTCATGGGAGTTTGGACAATTTCTTTAGTCTAATATTGTGGGACACTTCCTTTAGTCCAATGCAGTTAGACAAGTTCTTAGTCCTCTGCAGTTATGCAATCATGGGAATCAGACAATTCATTTAGTCTTATACCTTTCACATGTAATCATGGGAGTTCAGATAGTGTCTTTTACTAATATACTTCTCACATGTTCTTCAAATGTGGACTTAGTCAATGACTTAGTAAATAATTCTGCCACGATTTCAGAAGACACTGTTGTTGCTGATTGTAAATAACATCGGTGATATACGCTGTGCTATCACCCTTGATATACCCTTGCTTGATTTATGCAAGCTGCATTATATTCGTAAATGCAAGTTGGCTCTTCAGTGGTAGAACTCAAACCACACGTCCCTCAAATATGTGTAATGATAGACCTTAACCATATATACTCACGAACCATCTCATGTAGGATAATGATCTCAGAGTGGTTCATGGAGGTAGCCACTAGGGTTTTCTTGGTCAATCTTCAGGATAAACAAATATCTAGTTTGGGATCGACCTTTATGTGGGTGGAGAGGTACCCATCATCAGCAAAACCAATCAAAATATTATCTGTGGTTTCAGTGTAAGAAGTTTAAATTACATTAGAAACTCTTCTTGCGTTTCATAGGGATAAAACAAACCCAATGTCAATGGTACCTTTTAGGTATGTAAATATATTCTTGATATCATTCCAATGACTCTGCGTTGGCGCTAAGTTATATCTAGCTAACAAGTTCATTGAGTACGAGATAATTTGGTCGAGTACATTGTGTTAAGTGTAATAATGCGCCTATTGCACTTAGATAGGGATAATCGGTTCCCATCACATCTTCGTCACCTTTCTTTGGACGAAATGGATATTTATTTACATTTTAACTTCGACCAATCATAGGAGTGCTAGCCGGATACATTGTCCAGATTAAATTGCCTGAGTATCTTTTGGACATATGCAGACTGGTGGATTAATATTCCACAAACTCGATGTTCTAGTTTAAATTGTAGACACATCAGAGTTTTCCCAAGATCTTTCATCTCAAATTCGGATTTCAAATAGCTCGTGGTTTCTGTAACTTCGTCAATAGTGCCTACTATGTTCATATCGTAGACAATGACAGCCAAATCCGGAACTCGTTTTCTTTATAAATACGCAGGGGTACATTAAGTATATATCCCTTCCCAATCAAATAATCACTTAGACGGGTATACCACATCCGCCCGGATTGTTTTAAATCCGTAAAGTGAGCGTTTCAATTGAATTTCAAACGCACTCTGTGGTTTAG
Source organism: Papaver nudicaule (assembly GCA_023529015.1). Classification (NCBI taxonomy): domain Eukaryota; kingdom Viridiplantae; phylum Streptophyta; class Magnoliopsida; order Ranunculales; family Papaveraceae; genus Papaver; species Papaver nudicaule. The sequence continues at coordinate 4,379 of JAJJMA010276851.1, read as the reverse complement.
AGTTACTTGACTTGGGAAATAAAGGTCATCTGACACTTTCATAAATATCTCTGAATCAAGATCCCCACAGAGACATGATATAACCACATTAATAAACTGAATTTCAAGTCTTTCTAAGACAAGCAAAAACTTTATAAGCGATCCAGGGGTTTGTGAGAAACCTCGCGCCACAAGGCGAGTCTTTGTATTTTGAGACTTCATTATTCTCAATACGCTTTGTGACAAATAATGATATGTCCCTCAGGATTTACACTTGGTGGTTAGCACTACCATACCAAATACCTATATATTTGTCAAAGAACTAAGTTCTTCCTGGATTGCGTAGGCCAAATATGCTATATTTAATCAATATAAAGCATGGTTCGATATCTTTGTGCTCTACTTCTGGAGCAACTATGTATGAATTATATCATCAATATGCATGCATGATCATTTCCTTGACTCATGTGCACTCTCATAATCCAATAGGATTTCTTGTTCTCTAGAATCATTTAAGACTTTGGAGCGTCCTCCTGTTTGATTCATGGACATATTTAGAGACAATCTTATGAGATGATTTCAGATGACATAAATTGATAGATTGTGCCATACTCAACCACATTATTTCTAGGAGAGTTTAATCGAACCTCGTGGTCTCTCCAACTTCCTTTATGGAGCCACGGCCTCAACCACACTTCCACAAAGTGTAGTTGCAACACCTTAGTTTATGGTGCATATCCTTAGTTAAGGATTTCTAACCTTGCAGGCACGTTTGCAGTTGGTATGTGTGATCTCGTCACTTTAGCGATATCAGTAAATGCACCAGGCAATTGAAACAACCATATTCTGAATATCGATAGTTCTTCTTACTTCAATTTCATCAAGAAGTGTGGGGATAAAATTGAGACAACGTGGGAAACACACCACGACAATTCTTGTCGTTCCCATAGGAAAGCCTTTTCCTTACCTCCCCCTAACGACGGGAAGGTCGTCTCATCAAAGTGACAATCCGCAAATCTAGCGGTAAAGAGATCGCCTGTCAAAGGTTCAAATTAGCGGACCAACATAAATATTTATTCGTCTTTATTTAGCCATCTTAGTACGTTGTGGGGGCGTAATAGGCACATATACCGCACAACCAAAAATATGTGTAAATACAAAAAATAGCAGGCTCATATCCAGTTACCAACTGGTACACATGAAATGGTTGGCTAGCAGTGGGTATAAAGCGAATAAATAAGGTTGCATGCAATATGACGTACCCTCAAGCAGTAACAGGCAGGTTGTAGTGCATAACCAGTGCCCTAGCTATCATCTAAAACTTGATAGCTTCTGCGAGACCATTTTGAGTTTTCATAAGGTACGAGATGCTCTATGTCAATTTCATTAGACATACAAAAATTATCAAATCCTTTAGATTTAAATTCTCCAGCATTGTCAAGTTTGGTAGACTAAATTAGATAATCAGGGTGGTGAGCCCTTAAATGTACAGTTTGTGCTGGGAGCTTTACAAATGCAGCATTTCTTGTGGACAAAATTAAAATCAGCCAGAATCATACAGTACATGAATGGTCCGCACTCTGGCAGTATAGATCCACAAATATCACCTTGTTTTTTTCGTAAAAATGGAATATTTTCTTTGATATCTTTTAGCATAGGATGGTCTCGATCCTGTTTTCGCTAAAAAGCAAGCTTTGGAAAATAAGTGATGTGCCTTAGACAAGGACTTTGGAAAATAAGTGATGTGCCTTAGACAAGGACAACAAATAAAATGGGAGAAAATACCCTTCAATTACTTTAGAAGGCGAAGGTTGCACTTTACTTACTTTAGAAGGCAAAAATTGTGCATAAGTTACTTTAGATAGCACAATGTTCTATGCATCATAATAATATTTTATCCCATTTATTCCAGAAAATTGACGTCCGTGTGAGTTCTTTTAAAAACACAGATCATCATATAACGACTTGGGTGCCCCCAGTCGGCCATGCCAAAGCTTGTAAGAGTCACTTTTCAACAGTTCATTGTTGGTAACAACGTGGGATTCGACAATCCTTATCGTAGTGGTGCACAAACCACAAGTGTGACTCAGTAACTTCTCTAAAATGCGTTTTCTTGATATGCATTAGAGACGATATTATTCAATTCCATTTTCACAGTTGTTTTCGAAGGATAATTGCTTGCATGGATATCCTTGAAACTCAACAAGGTGCGATTAACTCTTGGTGCATATAGAGCTTCTGTGACTTTAATCGTTGTGTTATTTGGCAACAAGAACTGAGCATTACTTCGCTCAATAATCACTTGAGATGATTCAATCATCGTAGTCACAGAGTTAATTGTAAAAAAATCAAGTCAACAAACAATTGTCTATTTCTGAAGATAGTGTTGGTGGTTCCACTATCAACTAGACATTTAAACAGTACATATATAACATTGATAGACAAGGAATATGTACAAACAATAACCAAGCATATGATATCAGAAAAAGTAAACATATGAGGGAAGCAAGCAATTCATAAAGTTACCAGACAAATCAAACAAATGTTTACTATAATCATTGATTCAGCTAGGAAAGATTTGTATCTCGTACAAAACTAATGTAGGCAAGCCATTGTAGTCCGATAGTGGTAGCCCTTAAACTATTAGAGGCCCTACTACGAAATTTTGAAGGCCTTTCTAATAACATAAAGGCCCTGCTTTGACCGTAAAATATTGGAGGCCTTGCTACAAACAAAGTATGTGGGCACAACAATTGTAAGGAGGCCCATTGGTAAATGTGTGAACTAGCCCAATAGGCTGAGCTTGTGTACAAGTGGGCATAGGGCCTACATGCCCTGTGGACTGAACCAATGGGTTGTAGCAATAGTTTGTGAAAGTCTCGTACTTACCACTACGAAAACTTGTTGGGTGTAACAACTCGGGCTGGACTACTACGTGTATGTCTGGTAGGATCGAATTACTATACGGGGATCCAGAATGATCGACTACTCTCATAACAGACTTGCAAACCAAAACATGGTGTAACAGACTAGCCAGTCAAATCAAAGCCTAGCGTGGAATAATATAGACTAGTAAACCAAAGTATGGTGTAATATACTAGCAAACCAAATCAAAGGTAAGCATGGTAGCTAGACACAATTTGTTCACCAAAAGGTTTCACACACATAGCATAAAATGAAATGCTTAAGTCAACCTAATGGTCAAGTGTCTATGTTCAACTACATGGATGCAGGTTCCACTAATTCTCAGGTAGGCTTGGGTTACCTTAGCAAAATATACCTTAGACATAGTTAGACTAGTCTTTTCGGTACTAGGCCAAGGCTTGTGGTGGTTCGACTGATAACGCCCAAAGGGTTCAGTTTACTAGCCACGGATTTTTCTAAAATTCGGACATCCGACGATGCGAAATGGAATACAAAAATGCATGTGCTTATGCTTATGCTCATATAAAAACAAAATATATATAAAATAAACATTACTTTCAGTGGCAAAGGGTAAAATAAGTAACTAAGCACAAGCACATATTGAAATTAACTGTCCTGGTGAGTCGGTGACAGGTGACATGTGACTAAGTGAACCGAAACAGGATTTGGTTTTGACTAAACCCGGTTGAACTGGGCTACCCGGGTCGGGTTATTAACTGGGATCGGTTTTATACCAGCAAGGGACGGGATGTTCACATGTTCAAATTCAATACAAGACTAGAATAAACTATAACGTTTAAGCCACAGGCCCAGTGGGGGTGGCTCGGGTAATGTTTGGACTAACAGAAGAAGGTCCCGCGGTCTAGCTTACTGACAGGTCCCTTGATTTTGTATTTTCAATAACTTTTGGCCAAATCCTATGAAGACCAAGCAGACGCCAATCAATTAAACCACTATACCATCTCATCTAGTTGATCAGTTTTTCGACCTTGCTATTATTAAACCCATATGTGAGTCTGTGACACAGATGCTTAATAAAATAAAATCAAACACTACACTGACTAAATCGTTAAGCATCTCAGTTAAAATACAGACAAATCTTGTAAGACATGGGCATGGGGACAAAATAGCTAGCAAAAAAAAACAAACAAATCAACAGGTATGGGTTTTATCGGTGTACCTTTAAAGCTTTAATAGAAAAGTAGAAGCAGAAGTATGGTACGGATGAAAGATGGAGAGCTTCCAATCCATTGATGACCGATGATGACAACCTTAAAAAAAATCGATTTAAACCAAATCAAATCCGAACTTTATTCCACAAACTCAAAGAAATAGAAAATTTAAATAAACTTAGCTTTGTGGAAAGGCTTCGTGGAAGAAAAAAATTCGGCCACTGCTGCTCTAGGGTTAGGGCTCGCGTTGATGACGTAAAGAAGTAAAATAGGTGGAGAAATAGGGAAATCTTATTGATAGAT
>JAJJMA010276818.1:5000-10474 GCA_023529015.1 Papaver nudicaule | reverse complement strand
GATTGTCTCGTTAAAACGTTGTCGGTAAAACTCTATGGGACAAAAACTCGACGAAGGAAAAAGAGCACAATATTAAAATGTGGTTACGTACAAGTTACCTTGTTAAAACCTTGACAAGGAAAAACCTCGAGGGCCAAAAAACCTTGACGAAGGGAAAAGAGTACAACGTGTCAATATCCAAAATTTACTCCCCCTGATCAAAATGTCGTTGGGTCTATTGTTGTACAGATGCCGCATCCCGATCCCGTAAGCTAGCTTTCTGAAAACTGTTGTTGGTAAGGACTTGGTGAATATATCCGCATAATTTTCACATGACTGTATCTTCTGGATACATATCTCTTTATTCTTCTCGAGGTGGTGAGAATAAACTAACTTTGGTGAAATATGCTTTATTCTATCACCTTTGATGTAGCCATTCTTAATCTGTGAGATACATGTTGCATTATCTTCATAGATGATGGTTGGTACTTCTGTAATAGAAGGTAAATCACACGATCTTCGGAGATGAGTGATTAGTGATCTTAGCCAGACACATTCTCTGCTAGCTTCATGGAGCGCGATAATCTCGGAGTGGTTGGAGGAGGTAGCCGGAAGGGTTTGTTTACACGATCTCCAAGAGATTGCAGTACCGCCACTCGTAAACACATATCCGGTTTGAGAAACGTCTTTGTGTGGATCAGAAAGATAACTTGCATCTGTATATCCCTTTAGTTGCGAGGAACGGGATAAATCCTTCGAGTAAAAAAATCCCATGTCGGCAGTACCCTGAAAATATCGAAAGATATGTTTTACACCTGCCCAGTGTCTCTTTGTTGGAGCAGAGCTGAATCTTGCTAATAAATTAACTGCAAAAGAAATGTCAGGTCTAGTATATTGAGTAAGATACAATAGTGCATCAATTGCACTCAAATACGGTACTTCTGGACCAAGAAGAGTTTCTTCTCTTCTTTTGGACGGAAAGGATCATTTTTAATGTCGAGAGATCTTACTACCATAGGAGTGCTTAGTGGATAAGCTTTATCCATATTGAAACGTTTTAAAAGTTTCTCAGTGTACATCTTCTGGTGAACAAGTATGCCACTCGGGTAGTGCTCGATCTGCAGGCCGAGGCAAAACTTGGTTTTCCCAATATCTTTAATCTCAAATTCGTCCTTTAAGCATTCGATTGCCTTAGAGAGTTCTTCAGGAGTTCCTACTAAGTTGATATCATCAACGTACACAGCTATAATAGCAAATCCTATTGTTGTCTTCTTTATAAAAACACATGGACATATAGTATCATTTACATATCCCTTTGTTACCAAATATTCACTAAGACGATTATACCACATTCGTACAGACTGCTTTAATCCAAATAAAGCTCTGTTAAGTTTGAGTGAATACATATGGTGTGGTTTGATTTCAGACAATCTAAATCCTTCTGGAATTTTCATATGTATATCTGCATCCAAATTTCCATACAGATATGTTGTAACCACATCCATCAAATGCATCTCAAGTCCTTCAGAGACTACCACCATACTTATCAAGTATCGGAATGTAATAACATCCATAACAGGGGAATATGTTTCTTCGTAGTTAATCCCGGGTCTTTGCGAGAAACCTTGTGCTACAAGTCTCGCTTTATAGCGAACAACTTCATTTCTATCATTGCGTTTTCTTACGAACACCCATTTGCAACCAACGGGGTTCACATTTTTAGGTGTTTGAACTACAAGTCCAAACATTGCGGTTAGCGAGAGAGGCTAATTCTGCTTTAATGGCGTCCTTCCATTTTGGTCATTCAGGTCTTTCACGACATTCTTCTATAGATTGTGGTTCACAACCATCTTTATCCATAGTAATCTCAGTAGCTACTGTAAACGAAAATTTATCATCGACAAGAACTTTGTTACGATCCCACATTTCTTTCTTGCATGCAAAATTTATGGAAATTTCTTCATTTCCTGGTACCAATTCTCTTTCAGGAACATTTTCCTCGACTGGAGATAGTAAGTTTGTAAATGAGAATCGTTCATCTATAGTCTCTTTATGAGCACTATCTTTTGTCGATTTTGGTTGGCCTTTCTTTTTCTAGGTGCAGAATCCTTTGAACCAATGCGATGTCCACGCTTCAAGCGTACCTTAGACGATTCACTTGCTGGGACGGACACGACCTGTCCAACTGGGACATTAGTACGTGCCGGGACATTTTTAGCAGGTATGTACGATTTAGTTATTCTTGATGTATCAACAATGCATCTGGCATTTGATCAGCAATATTTTGAAGATGGACAATCTTCTGCACTTCAATTTCTGATTGATTTGTGCGAGGGTCAAGATGAGACAAAGTAGGTACATACCAAGAAAGTTCACTCCGTACTTCTGGCGGCTTAATATCTCCCCCTAATGGTGGGAAGATTGTCTCATCGAAATGACAATCAGCAAAACGAGTTGTGAATATATCACCGGTTAATGTCTCAAGATATCTAATAATAGAAGGTGAGTCAAAACCAACATATATGCCTTTCCTACGTTGTGGGCCAAATTTAGTACGTTGTGGAGGTGCAACAGGCACATATACACAACAACCAAAAACACGCAGATGAGAAACATCTGGTTGATGTTCCAAAACAAGTTGTAGGGGTGAGTACTGATAATTTGCAGTAGGTCGTACTCGGACTAAGGCCGCAGCATGTAAAATAACATGCCCCCATGCAGAAACAGGTAATTTCGTTCTCATCAACATGGGTCGAGCTATTAACTGCAAATGTTTAATAAATGATTCAACAAGACCATTTTGTGTATGAACATGAGCTACATGATGTTCACCATCAATACCAGCAGATAAGCAATATGTATCAAACGTTTGTGATGTAAATTCACCAGCTCCATCTAGCCGAATAGACTTTATAGGAAAATATGAGAAATGTGCACGCAATTTAATTAACTGGGCGAGAAGCTGAGCAAATGCGACATTTCGTGTAGACAAGAGACAAACATGTGACCATCTAGCAGATGCGTCAATTAGGACCATAAAATACTTTAAAGTCCACACTGAGGGTGGATAGGTCCACATATGTCTTCATGGATCCTCTGAAGAAAAGTTGGTGATTCAAGTACAACTTTCGCTAATGACGGTTTGAGGATCAATTTTCCTATAGAGCAAGCAATACAATTTAAATTTGTAGTCAACGGAAACTTCTGGTTCTGTAAAAGATGTCCTTGAGAGTTCTGTACAATTCTATCCATCATGGTAGATCATGGGTGCCCTATCCGGTCATGCCAAAGCTTGAATATCTTTGGATCATTCAATTTCTGGCTTATGACTTTTTAAGCTTCAAAAGCTTTAACTGTTGTAAGATACAACCCAGAAGAGATAGCTATAAGCTTCTCTATAACACGCTTCTGGCCCATGTCTGATGAAGTGATACATAAAAGCTCTGTATTATCTTCATTTATTGTTTCAAGATGATATCCATTTCGGCGAATATCTTTGAAACTCAAAAGATTTCTCAAAGATTTAGGGGAATACAAGGCATCACTGATTTTCAGTTTTGTACCTCCTGGTAAGATAATATTGGCTCTTCCAGAACCATCTATTAAATTTGTTGAACCAGAGATAGTGTTTACTTTTGCCTTATATCCTTTCAAAACAGTAAAATACTTATTACTGCGAAATATTGTATTAGTCGTGCCGCTATCTACCAAACAAATATCTTCACCGTCAAGATTAATTTTTGATAGATTACTACTGGAATCTATATCCTTCACAAAAAATATAATACAAGAATAAACAGAGAGTTAACAAAAACACTTCTTATATTAAACATGTAATTACACCAAAAAATATGGTATACGTTGCATATTAAACATTTAATTACACTAAAAAATATGGTATGCAAACCAAAATACAGCTTAGAACACACACAATTATACTATAAAATTTACAGATTCTTAACTAGTACACGTAACTAATTATGTTCTTCATCATCTGACATATTAAGAAAATCAGATATGTCCCACTTATCTTCTTCTAGATTTGTAAGAAAATCAAAGTCTAAGTGGGGAGAACTAGTAGAAGCACCATTAGTTTCGATAAAATTTGTTTCAATATCAGTTGCAAGACGCTTCAGGGATGACTGACATATATTAACAAGATGCTTAGCAGTACGACAGGTACGCGACCAATGTCCAGTTACACCACAACGGTAACAAACATCTTCCTTGTTCTTTACAGGCTTGTCAGACAAATCTTTGCCCTTTTCTGGCTTATGCTCTTTCTTTGGTGCGCCACCTTTCCACTCCTGGTGGTTTGGGTTGAACCGTGAATTCTTTTCATGATCATTTTTCTTACCACGAACACGTTTACCTTTACCCTTATAATTACCTTGTCCATTACCACCTGCAGAACTCGTTGTTACGTGTGCTTCAGGCACAACAACAGAGCCAACAGGATGAGATTCATGATTTCTCAACAATAACTCATTATTTTGTTCTGCTACAAGCAGACATGAAATCAGTTGCGAATATTTCTTAAAACAGCGTTCTCGGTATTGTTGATGCAAGACAACACTCGAGGCGTGAAAAGTGGTAAAAGTTTTCTCTAGTAATTGTTCATCAGTTACATTTTTACCCACAATTTCAGCTGCGAGGCTATTTTAAACAACGCGGAATTATAATCAGATACAGATTGAAAATCCTGAAAACGTAATTTCAACCATACATTTTTAGCTTTTGGGAGAATGACCATCTTCAAGTGGTCATACCGATCCTTTAAGCAACTCCACAGAACCTCCGGGTCCTTAACGGTCAGATATTCAGATCTTAACCCGTCATGGATATGATGACAGAGAAATATTAAAGCCAACGCTTTATCCTGCTGGGTTGCAGCGTTTCCTGGCTTAATGGTATGGGCTATGTCCTTCGCCTGTAGGTATAGCTCCGCATCCAAAACCCATGACATATAGTTGTTACCAGAAATGTTTAAGGATGCAAAATATAACTTAGTCAAATTTGACATAACGATAATATACCAATTAAAGTTACCTTTGTCTTCGGAAATCCGGCAGCGCCTTCTTTACCGAACAGTAAATCCCAAAACTCTATACTAATAGAAATATCGTCGCTGATAACGTGTTATAAATAATTAAGCTACTACTAATACTAATAGAGCACTAATTGTTAAACTCAAAGCTATTGAGAGAGTATAGAGAGGAAGAGAGATTTCTTATTAACTTAAGAAAACTGGAATGCTAAACACAGTAACGCCAAATGGGTATTTATACAAAATCCATATGCCACACATGTGCTAAGATGTCACTAAGCATGCAATAGTTGATGCGGGAATACCACACAGCTGATTGAATGTCTCTTAACCATAAACTTAATTTATGCACTAGGCCATCACATAAGCTTAGTCATTGTCCAAATCTTGGTTAAGATATATCTCATGTGTGAGAAGACACACACATAGTTAGGAGTCAGTAACATTG
>JAJJMA010276796.1:0-24199 GCA_023529015.1 Papaver nudicaule | reverse complement strand
GTACTTGGTGATGTTTATGAGTACTACCTTGTTGTGTACCCAAATTCTTTCTGATATAAGAAAGGCTGAGTTAAGTTTTATTGTATATATGTACAACAAGTGATTAAAATACTTGTGGATGGTTTTTTGACTGATCACGTGTCTTGAGTTTTTTTTAATTATAATTTTGATTCAATCTCTATGGTGTGTTTGTTGGAATATTGGCTACAAAAACACAACAACTTCATTTTGCCAGCCATGTATATTCATGTTTTAGTTTACATTCGCCACCAACCACATCGAATGTTAGTCTATGAAAACATCAATTATCAACTAAAGTTTTTCCACTTGAAGTCAAAAATCAATGAGGATGTGGCTATATTTCCATTTGGGCAAATTCTCACCGTGCATCTACTGTCAGAGGGGAATAATCATATTGTGAAGGTGTAAATCTGAATCGCAGGTTAGCCATGTACTACAGTGTTGCCTATGGATATATAGAAATCACTGTAGATGTCATTCCCCAAAGAAGTAATGATCATCTCTTAAGACTTGTAGTATTCGATAAGAGTAAGAGAAGAGAGTCGACAGACTCTGAAGAAAATGAAGAAGCTTACCATGTGGTGGTGGTGGACGAGGACGACACTGTGTTGAAATTAAGAAAGATTTTACTTGAATCTGGCTTTCAGGAAGGGTTCAATTGTGTTTGCGACTGGGGAATGATGATAACGGGGTGATAATTGCAGAAGAAGTGGACGATGCCTACTTGGTATCATATTACTTTCAGCAAGGAGATACTGTTCTTCTGGAATACCCGCTTAATCCGTCTGACCCACCAGTGAACTACTCGTTATAACAACGCCTTATATTAGAAGACCTTGCACTAGACCTGCACGACTCACAAAAGGGCATCATGCCAAGAAAGGAAGAAGAAGACCTTTTGCTGGACCAGAACTCATATGCTGACTCACAAGAAGGCATCATGCTATGAGATGAAGAACAAGATTCTGACACCGACAATGAGGAGTAACTTTCAAATCCCTGGCTTGGAAAGTAGGTACTCTGGTGGCTTTGTTTAATGAGCAATCTGTTAATAATATCCCGAAGATTAGGATTCTTATACATAGGACTGACATGATTAGATAAGACTCTGAATCATAATGTTTTTGTTAACTGTTAATCTGCATATAGAGACCCGTAGCTAGTAGAAATGACTTAAATGTTATCCCAAATCACCAATTCCCTTGAAACCTTTTTTTGGAAGGTTAAACTTCCCCATAACTTTCCCATCTTCTCATGAAAATGTATTCAGGCTATTTGTTTGTTAGAGAGAAGTTATCTAGATTTGTTTAAAATATTGATGATAACTGTCCATTTTGCAGCAACTCTTCTGAGTCATTACAAGACTTGTTTATTGAATTCACTTATTATAAATTCTATATGACATCTAGATCATGTTTTCCCCACTTTTATTCAGAATAAAATTGTTGCATATTGGTTTGTGGAATGGTTTTGAGGATCAAGGGGCAACTAATACCCAAAGACATAATTTATTCAATGATTTCATGTATTGATATTTGTTTTAAAGTAGTTAATGTTGTTTGGCAATTAGATATTTTCAATACCTTTCATTGGAGCTATAGATGGCCATATCATTGTTGTCTCGTGTATGGAAAAGAATCCTAATCACCTAAAATGTTTTTCGGGTAAATTCGTAAAAGATTTGTGTTTTCCTTTTATGTTCGCTTTAGACTCACCTAAGTTTAAAATTCGTGCGTCTGTAAGTATGGAAGTACTTTCTTTGAGTGGTGAGAATGATTCTATTTTCGAGGACGAATTTTTTGTAAGGTGGGTAGAATGTAATGATCCGTAAGCAGGTCAATATCTATTGACAAGACAAATGACTTTTATGCCATTTAATAACAAGATTAATTGAATCTCAACACCAAATATAAGAATTTATGGAAATATTAATTTGAATATGGTTTTAGCACCATTGGATAAATCTCAAAAAGTTAAGCGAAATCGACTGTTAGAACGTGTCATTCACATATTGGACGAAGAAGGTACGACACTCGGAAAATTAAGTCAAAACCCTCAGTAAGTAGAATCTCTTACTAGTCTAACGGAAATGAAATAGGTGTACATGAGATCTAGGCATAAATTTATAATTAATCCTTAGTAAAGTGACATCTCTTAGTAATTACTTAGTGTTGGTAATAATAAAACCTTGGTTGGTATAAAAGAGGTGCAACTATATTTATATAAATTTAAATAAGTTAAATGTTTATCTTCGTATGTTGTTTGGTATCAAGTTGGTGTCTGTTGAGTATAGAAGGAGGGGAGAAAATGACTCATAGAGTTGAGTGAACTAAAGAGTAGAAAAATGGTGGAGAACTGAGAGGAGGAAGAAACAAAACTTAGAGAGAAGAGTGGTGGTAGTAGAGTTTCAAGAAGAGATATAATTGAAGAACTTGATAGAGAATAATAGAGTAAAATTGAAGAGAGTAGCTAAGGTTGTAATGGAAACTTATGGGTTTGAGATAAATTGAGTTTAAGAATGACAAAAAAGAGATTTAGTTATCATGAGTGATTTGGTGGTGATTATGATGGAGTTAGTAGGTTGTTGATTATGATGTTAGATTATGCTTCACCAATAAAGGTAACCTTTTTAAAACTATTATAATTGGTTAATTACGAAAAAAATTGCTAGAGGGAGAGCAAAAAGTGATATGAGAAGAGCGAAACTCGTAGTTAACTCGATAAATATGACCGATTCAATATTTTTTTGTATGAATCAGACAATATCATCGTCACGGGCAACACAAATACTTCACACACTCAAGATCAAATTGATAGCTACCAATTATACTATGTCATCGTGATATTCTAACCCCAACTTACCCATTATAACATTACAAAACTTCAGTCTTAAATAAAGTACACTATCAATTATTCATACACAAGTGTTGATAAATATGAATCGCGATAATTGTTCATTCAAAGGGAGGTCGTAAAAAAAGTTAACATCAGATTCAAGCTATTAGAAATTTCTCTCACATGTATCACTCTTACCCTTCAAAAATTTCTTTCGGACTTTTATCTGGTCGTGATATTTAAATTTTTCTTGTGCAACACGTTTGCTTATTGGTTAATATATTCTCAATGGATTTACTTTCTTGTATGTAGAACAATTGCCTTATTTTGTGATAATCTCAAGAACCAATATTAACGCCATCAATGTAAGTTTAATTTCAAGAGCATTTGGTGCAATTCTTTACGTAGGAGATTTTTCAAGGGAAAAAATGTTGTTAAAGGTTACAAGAAATCTTCAGTCTGGAAGGGAATTAAGAAGCAATGGCTTAAGATTAGTTCGCATATTGTCTGGTTAATTGGGAACGGTGACAAAGTTGAATTTTGGAGTGATCGGTGGTGCGTTAACTTGGAAGCTTCACTTGCTGATTTGACTTGTTTGATGTTGATAGACGCGTACTCGCCACGCCTGTGAGCAACTATATTCAAAATGGAGAATGGGTCTTTCCAATAGAGGTAACGACCAGAATTTGGCCTAACTTGCTGGCGAATATTATAAACGTCCCTTTTGCTGGTCATTTAGAAGACTCGAGAGTGTGGGAATGCCGTAAAAATGGCGTCATTAGTCTGAAGGATGCTTATGAGTTTAATAGGGGAAGAAAACAAAATATACTTCCAATTATGGTCCATAAAGGTTCCACCTAGGCGTAAGTGGGTGGTTTGGAGAATGTTACACCATAAGCTTCCAACTGAAGACAATATTCACATTCCTTTGGCTTCGGTTTGCTCTTTGTGTGATAATTTCAACTGTAGGGAAACAACAAATCACTTGATGTTTGATTGCTCTTTTGCTACAGGCCTATGGAGATGGCTTATTTGTGTCTTTAGTTATGATTTTACATCGCATTCAGTGAAGACTATGTTTCGCAGACATTACCCTGGATCTTTTCAAGTTCGAAATCTCTTATTTGCGGCTGCCATTAGTGGTTTTTGGTGCATCTGGTGGGTTAGAAATCAACTGAAATTTAAGGGAAAATCAGTTTCTTTGGAAGGCTGTATGGCTAAGCTTAAGTTGTTAATTACTGATTCTGGAAGTTTGGTTGATGGGTTCACGGACTCTGACTTAAAGGAACGTCAAATTCTTAATTATTTTGGAGTTAAGGCTATTGCTCGTCGAGCTCCTAGAATTGCTGAGGCACAATGGTACCCGTCGTTGGAAGGTTGGATTAAATTTAATTCAGATGGCTGTTCTTTGGGAAATCCGGGTAGATCAAGATGTGGAATAGTGCTTCAAAATCACTTGGGTTTGGCAATGGGTTGTTTTGCTATGTATTTGGGTTTCAATAATTCAGTATCGGCAGAGTTTTGGGGAGCGATTCATGCATTTTGAACTGCTAAGGAGTATAACATGCAGCGTGTTTGGTTTGAATGTGATTCTATGAACATCTTACTTGTGATAAGAAATAAGGATCTAGTGCCATGGCGTTTCAGAACTCAATGGGAAAATTGTTTGCATTTTGTAAACACCATTGAGTTTAGGTGTTCGCATATTTACAGGGAAGGCAACTCGTATGCTGATATTTTGGCAAAGTGGGGAGCCAACTCGAACAGTTTCTACTGGTGGAATTTGGCTCCATATTTGTTGCATTATGTAATAGGGTTGGACCGAACATGTATGCCTACATATAGATTTCGATAATGTTGCTTTTCATCTTTAACTTTTATTTTTCTCTTCTCTTCTTTGGAGGTTAGGCTTCACGTCTCCCTCATTTTGTTGTTTTCTTTCCCTTTTTGATGAATAAATTCTCCTCGCGTGTTTGCAAAAATAAATAAATAAATAAAAAATAAAAAAAATCAAGAGTATCTGTTTGCAGGCTAATGACTGTGGTTATAACCATTCTGGAGGGTTGGTTATTATATACAACCCGCAAGTTTTACGGCTCGTTGCTCATATGCCCACCCCTCACACGTTGACGGCGATATTTAAAATTAATGTGAATGGGAATGCTTGTTGTTTTGCAATTACTGACGTATATTGTCCTCACAGAAAGAGACCAATACATGATGAATTTTGGGAAGATATGGATACTGTGTGGCAGAAATTGAGGAATATGAATGTGGTGTTCTGGATAGCAGGAGGTGACTTTAATGCCACCCTACATGATGGGGAGGTTTCCTCTTAGAGGTATAACCCTCGAAACCAGACGAAATACACCTACAATATGCAAACGAGCCCTCTTACAAATGGCAAGTTTACTAGGGACAGTAGGGAGGCGCTAGACTAGATAGGTTTACGCATGACAGGAGGTACGTACCTACTAAAACATACTTCTGTGAAGAAACTCTTCGTGATTTGCAAGGCGCTAAAAACCTATCAGATCATCATCCGATGGTCCTCGACTGTGCATTAGTCGATGATAGTAATACTTTAATAGAAAGTTTTTTTAGTTTATCTACAATTGTTTTTCAACTTATGTTTATATACAATTTTTGTTAATAGATGCTATACAAGATGCAGTGGTGGAAGTTGTTGACACTGTGGTAGGTGTTGCTTGGCTCTAGGTGAGGACAAATGCAACCATAAAGCCCTCATTGCTTCATTTTATTGCTTTACTTACCTCGTGCTTATTCATGTTTGTATGGAAATCATACCTTAAGCGTAGGTTATCAATTGCTCTCTTTGCTTATGTTTGCTATTTTATCTTTAATATAGTCTTTTTCATATGTTGCAATACTATGCTGAACTTTAATTAACATGATGATTTAGTCTTTTATTATTGTATCATGTTTGTCATCGTGATGTTCTAATCCCAAGTTACCCATTATAACATTATAAAACTTCAGTCTTAAATAAAGTACACTATCAGTTATTCGTACACAAATGTTGATACATATGAAATCACGATAATTGTTCATTCAAAGGGAGGTAGTAAAAAAAGTTAACATCATATTCAAGCTATTAAAATTTCTCTCACATGTATCACTCTTACCCTTCAAAAATTTCTCTCGGACTTATATGTGGTCGTGATATTTAAATTTCTCTTGTGCAACACGTTTTCTTATTGGCTTATATATGCTCAATGGATTTACTTTCTTGTATGTAATAATGTTGTATGCAGAGCAATTGCCTTATTTTGTGATAATCTCAAGAACCAATATTAACGCCATTAATGTAAGTTTAAGTTTTGATGCTAGCGGTAAGGGTAGTGTTACAAGAGAAGAAAAGTACATGGAGTGTAGGCTTCAATTTGATGTCCAGACGTGTGTATTAAAGACTATTGTGGCTCATAGGGATAGTATTGTCCAACCCGTACAAAAATAATAAATAAGTCCTATTTACCGATTCGACTATGAGCTTTGCTATCCTCAAATCACCTTATGCTCTCCCTCTAATAAAAATTATTAAGAAGTGGATAATTATTGAACAGATGTTGAAAATAGACTAATAGTTCATTGTGTACTTATAGCGTGTGATAATATGATTTATTGTTTTACTGTAACAAGGTTAGCATACATGTAGTTGAAGTACAAGCATTAAGAATTAACTCTGGGGATCAGGCGAAACCGAGTCGACCCAACCTTCTCTCAGATCCTTAAAGTTTGAATCCTAGATCTTGTACATGTCTCAATTTCCATGGAAATCAATCAAAGGAAATTCCTATTGAAAACCTAAATTCGCAAATCAACTAAGTTATTCAGTTTGCATAGATTACTCCTCTCTTTTGTCACCTACATCGCAAACACCAACCTCCATAACCTAATTGTCTCTCATAATTTACTACAACCACCACCTTGTTTTCAGAGGCTTCGCGTGTGCAAAGTTTAGCTCAGTTTGACTTTCTGGAATAGGGGTATTTTTGTACGGGTAATCTCTAAAGTTGTTGTTTTATCAATTTTTAGTAGCTTATAATTTCTAATTTATTTTTTTATTAGCTTTTTCCACCAATGTCCATGAATATCCAGGCATCTCCATGGCCACCCATTCACTTTGATTTTTACCCACCCATTAAATTAATTCTCCCACCATTTTCACAAACAACTTCCCCTCCGACATCTCATGTGTACACCAAGGTTTGGTCTGAGTTGTATACTAATAAAAAAATTTCATCTGTGATGTTTAATGTTCCTACATATGCTAATGATTCACAAAGGCATGCGACGAAAGGTGTAGGCGTTGGTTTTTGGATGGTTCTTTGTTGTCGATTAAAGTTGGGAAAGTTGAAGTGAATGAAACTGGTGTTAATTCCTATCTTAATGACGAAGATTCTGATTATCGTCTAAGTAATCGTTTTTGCATTGGTTAAGCAGTATCGCTTGAGTTTGGCTGAGTTAACTCGTTACAGTCCGATTCAATATCAAATACCGATGTCTCCGAGTCATGGAGGATAGAGACGTGACCGACAATGATTGACATACTTCAATCCATGCATAAGGGAGATTCTACTGGAAATAAATGGGGCTAGGCGAAGTCTGACCAATCTCAAGTGCAAACTGTAGCTCAAGTCCGTATCTTCACAAGACACGTGTTATTTGGCTCTCAAAATTCTAGCCGGGGTAAGACAGATGATAAAAATAGTGGAGCTGGTTTTAAGAGTCAATCAGACCACGTGTTGAAGGTTACTGATATAGAGGACATGTATGTGGTCTTAATTACACGTGCGAATGAGGATTCGAACTACAGAGAAGGCACATTAACCACAAATGGGTATGAGACATACATATTGGGCCATATTCCAGATAATTTGAAAGTCCAAGGTGCAGACATCATGCAAGCCCAAACAACTGCTAAAATGCGAGAGTTTGGCTCAACCCAACTCTCGCAAGCAAAATGAGTTGTGGGCGGAAGGACTTTCAAACTATTCCCTACCCTTTGACAATCCATCTTTTGCGTATTCCTACGCACTCGTATGGGACAATTCAGTTGAAGCATGTGCACACACGAAAGATGAATAACTCGCTCATTTATGTCGTTTGGGTTAATAACTATGGTCTAGTTTATAGGTTATGTTTCCTAGTTAAAATGTCGTTGAAATGGTATGTTAGTATGTCGGTTAGAGTCTTAGAGAATATTTGTAGTCTAGTTTCTACTGTTTGTGTCTTTGGGTCTAGGCCTAATTGTTGTGCACCTAATGCACAACTGGAAATTAGTAGGAGATGCGAGCAGTCTAAGGTTCGGTACCATCAACAACTAGTCCCAGAATTCCCACACCATCTTTGGGGTACTAGACATCCGGTTGAATTAGGGTGTTTGGTCTTAATTTCTACTTGTTGGAGTGATCCTTTGCTCTGGGTAGAAAAAACTTTAGTTCTTTCCTTGTGGGAAGAGCATATCAAGGCCCCTATGGGTTTTACTTTTCACATTACCATAATGATCAGGCGGATAGACCACAAAGTTGCTACGAACTGTAAGACTGGCGTCGAAAAAAATCATAGCATTTTGGCAAAATTGTGTTGTAAGCTATTATCAGTTGTTATTGCCTTAATCTTGGAGCTCACTTTTTGTAAGAACAATTTATCACTTGTTGTAACACAATTTACTTAATAAATGACCCTTCCATCAAAAGGATATAAAAATAAATTATAGTTTTACTGTCTTCACTTTGGAACTTATTTTAGTTACAAACCTACAACTAGAGATTGTAGCGGGCCATTCCGGGCTGACTGGCCCTTTTCCCTTCTTGCTTGCGACCCCAAAAACTAGAGGCTTTATAGCCATTGCAT
The DNA here is from genome assembly GCA_023529015.1 of Papaver nudicaule. Taxonomy (NCBI): domain Eukaryota; kingdom Viridiplantae; phylum Streptophyta; class Magnoliopsida; order Ranunculales; family Papaveraceae; genus Papaver; species Papaver nudicaule. The sequence continues at coordinate 15,466 of JAJJMA010276796.1, read as the reverse complement.
TAAGTCCATCGGCTGTCAATTTCTTTCGTTCCAAACCTAGCCGCGAAGGATAATTGAAAGCTTTTCTCGCCAAAATCTCCTCTCTCCCTCTCTCTCAGCTCGCTCGTAACGGTATATATCCGCCATTATCACTCCATGGAAGAACACTCAGAACCCACAGAACTATCTAACAATTCCCGTAAGTAAACCCAGTTTCAGTTTTATCTTTTCACCTCTTTAATTGCTTGGTTTTGTATTTCCTTATCTGCTGTATTAGGGTTTAGTTTCTGTGTTACATAAACTTTACATTAACGTTGATGGGCAAATTTATAGGTTATGTTAAATTTTTAGGGTTTCTTTTTGGTTCAGATTTTTTTTTCTTGATTATAATTTTTATCCTGTTTAATCGTTTAGGTTACTTCATATCAGGAGTTAAAATTAGTTATAATAAGCAATTCGAGCCAAAATTAGGGGTTTATCTGTTAAACGATACCGTTTATGTACAGATTGTAGTAAAGAAAGCGAAAAATTGAATTTGAAATTATCATTGAAGTGTTAACCTGTATTATAATGCTGGTTCTGTTTGTTGCCGGTTCTGGTGTCCCAATTATATTAGTAATTGATTTCAATTTGTTTTATTGTCTAGTGGAACAAACGGAACAACAAACGGAACAAACAGTTGATGAACCTGAGGAAAATCTCGGTGAAGAGGACAACCCTGAAAATTCTCACCCTCAAGAAGACGAACAAAGTGAGGAGGACGAATCAGGTGCCGGAATTGGTGACAAGAAATGGCCTGGATGGCCTGGGGAAAATGTTTTTCGGATATTGGTTCCTGCCCAGAAGGTGGGTGGTATCATTGGTCGCAAAGGAGAGTTCATTAAAAAGATGTGCGAGGAGACAAGAGCTCGCATCAAAATTCTTGATGGCCCCCCTGGCACTCAAGAAAGAGCAGTAAGTGAATTTTTTGATTTTTTTCGTTCTTTTAGTGTCTTCACTTTCTCTAACTACCAAGCTCAAATCTAGTGTTTATGGACCTACTTGTATGCGGTTCTACTGGAGCTCACTTCATCTGGTTTGGAAAGTCTTCAGCATCTATGACATGTAATCTTTTTAGACATTTAGAAATTTGCTCAACCTTTAGTAAATCAAATAATTAGTCATTTTAGAATTGCTCAACCTTTAGTAAATCAATTAGTTAGTCCTTCAGTGAACCCTAAACCTTCTAGTAATAAGTTAGGCTCATTATCCACTTCTGGTGACAACGCTCACAGGTCCATGGTGTCAGTAACCTTGCAATGTTCACTTGGTCCATGGATTTAACAACCTTGTATTTTTTAACTTTCTCAGTATCCTTGCAATCTAGCGTTTTCTGATGTCATTTCAGTCTCATGATGTTCTTATAATGATGCAGAGGCAGCTACATTGTTAATTTGTGAAGGCCCAGTCCAATGCTTTATACACCTTATTGATCACTCTTTTTGTAAATGCGGCTAACTAAACTGCTCATAACGTTGAACCGCTGTGTGGAATGATAAACATACTTCATATAACCTAAAATGGCTTACTTCTCCTAAAAAAACTTAAGTTAAAAAGAAAAGAATAGAAAGAAAAAAAAAGAAGATAATATCACTTAAACGAGACATTAATGTAATGCCTTCCATCACAGTAACGGAAGTTACTCTTTGCAGGTTCTGCCGCGAACCTCAGGAAACCAATCAGTCACCAAAGTGATCCAAAACTAGAAGAATGGGATCAGCATTGACCATTTATACGTGCTGAAATTTGATCTGATTAAGCACTCAGATCCACTTTGGAAGACATTCACGCCTAGAGCTCTGCGTTCAGTCTGGTAACCTCAGAACTTGGTTCACACTGATCTGTAAAGTAAAGACATGTTAGTATAAATATAAATAAAATACGATAACAAAGAAAGAGTCACTCCTTAAACAAAGTTCACCCTGTAAAGGTGCTCCACATGCATGCTTGTGTACTGTATGAGTAAACATATATAATATGGAATTATCCGTTTTATTAGAATTATCATTATGATAATACATACCGTATGTTTTGTGGATGGTATATTTACCTTAAAGCATAGACTATAGTTATCACTTTAAGTACGGTAACTATCAAAAGGGAATTGCTTATTAGGAAAAGAAAAACAACATCGAAGTATAAAAACAGGAAAACATGCATAAAGGGTTCATACACGTAGGTTAGATATTGCATCAGTCAAATGAACAGCAATAGTTATCAAGAGAATACACAAGGAAGAAGTTACAGATTATGTTAAGATGCTAACTATCTAGCTACTGCTGGGCCAAGGTATATAATGGAAGTTCTTTGCCTAAAGATATGATCTGCTGTTGAGGATCATAGTCGTAAAAGCAGGTTCTAGTTGGTTCCAAATTTGTGAGCTGTAAATTTGAATTTGAAAAGGTTTTCTTGATAAAAACTAAACCAAGTTATTCAATGTATAATTTGGAGAGATCCAGTACTCATAAATAAGTAAGAAAATTGTTGGGATGTGTTTTTGCCAGAATTCGCTAGATAAAGAAACTGTTTTTTTTTTCTTTTTCTTCGTGTTACTATCAGTTCTCCAATGTAGCAAATAATCTGTCATTCTTGAATTTTGAACAATTGGTTTGAAGTTGTCCACTTTCGTTAACACTTCCATTTGCTATCTCGTGTGTTTCTCTAGGTAATGCTTTCTGCAAAGGAAGAGCCTGAAGCTGCTATTCCTCCCGCGATGGATGCTCTATTAAGGATACATAAACGTCTAATTGATGGTTTGGAAAGTGACCCAGCTCATGGTCCACCAAACTCTGGTGGCACAATTTCATCTCGACTTGTGGTGGCAGCCTCTCAAGCTGGAAGCTTGATCGGCAAGCAGGGAGCCACAATAAAATCTATTCAAGAATCTTCCAACTGTATTGTCCGAGTAATTGGACCAGGTATTCTTTTGAACGTTTTGTTTTCATCAGGGATTGTTTGATTGTTTATGTTTTAGCTGAACCATGTATTTCTCTATTAGCCGTTCTTTGTTATTCTTACTTCCTTGTTATATTTTGCTGTCTTGTATCACTGCGTAGATCCTTCAGCATATCGAAATAACTTGTGCCTTGGTGTGGGATATCTTTCTTTCATCTTTTTTATTTTTTACTTTTTAGCAAATTTGTATATGGAAACATTGTAGGTAATTTTATAGACATTTGATTGTAGTTGGCGGTGCTCCCCTCGGGATTGCATACAAAAAGTACTCGAGTAACATAATTTATTGTCGTTTTGTTGTATCTGGTTTATTTCATTGTTTCAAATAGCTGCAATTTCACTTGAGCCTAATTAGTTTAGTCCCCAAAGAACAAGGTCAATGGTTGGGAGGAAGTTCAAAGGTTTGGTCAATTTAAGAGTCGCTTAGAATTATATCCTTCTGAGTTGTTCTGCCGGATAGGTCGTGTTAATCCATAGTTTGTGAGGCCTCCTATTGGAGAATATTATTATAATTTATCTACCTATGTAAAATATGCATGTTATTGGTTTGTGTTGCACGTGGTTATTGTTAAAGAGTGGAACCTTTCATTTTTCGAAATTCTTACTCTTGTTGTTTTTGAACTTTTGCAGAAGATCAACCTGTTCTTGTTATGCCGGATGACAGGATTGTGGAGGTACAAGGCGAGCCATCAGGCGTGCACAAAGCGATAGAACTAATAGCTGCACACTTGAGAAAGTTCTTGGTTGATCGGAGTGTAATTGGAATATTTGAATTGCATGTAAGTCTGTGTAGCTGCACGGGTCTTAGCCACTCTGTCTTCTGATCTCAAGTTCCAAAGAAACCTAGATTGTTTTGGTGAAATTTTTGTAATGTTTTCCTGCAGATGCAAATGCAAGTGCCAAATCCTCAGATGGAGCAGAACATGCCATCACAGTGGGGTCCTCCTCAGGGTTTTCGACAAAATGCTGGTGGTGGTCCTGGGTATGGTGTAAATCCTCAATATATGCCCCCACGACAACATGATAATTATTACCCACCACAAGCTGAGTTTCCTTCTATGGACCGACAACCTCACCATGGTCTGTCTACCTATGGAAGAGAGCCAACCATGGGAGTTCAGTCTTCAACCAGTGCACAGCAACCACAATCAATTGTCACACAGGTACATTTTCTTGTTTGTAATCATTTGTAAATTCATAAATCTTTTCTTGTATAGTGTGAACTGAAATGATCTTGCACTTTTGTTTTAATTTTGAGAGTGGGTTATACTGTTTGCAGACCACTCAGCGGATGCAAGTACCATTGTCATATGCTGATGCCGTAATTGGAACAGCGGGTTCAAACATTAGTTACATTAGGCGTGCTAGCGGGTCAACCATTACAATACAGGAAACTAGGGGTGTGCCTGGAGAAATGACTGTTGAAATTAATGGAAGTGCTTCCCAAGTTCAAGCAGCTCAGCAATTGATACAGGTATATTTCTACCTCATATATTTTTAATCAAGAATGTAGTTTATCAGTAAACTAATGTTTTTGTGGGCCATAAGAACATGTCGATATGCTGTACATGCTAGCTAGCCCTATGATGTCACTGTTGCTTTAAGGAGTGATCTCTTCTCTGTCTGCTTGCAGAATTTTATGGCTGAAGCTGCTGCTGGTCAAGCGCAAAACCAGGCCAGTGGGCCAGCAGACAACACATATCAGACTCATGGTTCCATGTATGCAGCAGCACCATCCGATGATGGACATGCAGGCCAAGCTGCGGGAGGTTATGGTCATGTTTATGGAGCTAACTATGGATATTAGGGCCTTTTAGACCTTGGATGTAGACAATATGCCGAGCAATACTGATCTCCAATATGTCGGGGGTTCCAGGAAATGATTTAACCCAGTAAAAGAAGAAGGTATAGCTTGGTGGTTACATCAAGAAAACCAAGTCTAAATTAGGCCTTTATTGTACATTAAGGTGAATCTGTAGAACTGTAGCAATAAACTTTTCCTGATTGTTTGCTCATTTACTTTCACCTGTGCTGTATAACCTTTTGGTTGCCATCTATGAGATATTTTTCTGACTGATTCAATCGTACCTACGTATTATGTTTCATCATTCACGTGTTAATCGAGATTAGATACATCTTCCAAAACAATGTAATTATAGGAAAAAAGTAACACCTCCTTGGGTTGGAAGAATTGGAATTCTAAGAATTCAATTCGCCTCAATTCTCCCAACCAAATGAAATGAGGTGCAATTGGTTATGGAATCGAACCTGTTCAATGCATATTAAAATGGCAAATGGGGATATAGAGGAACTAGAACCATAGTGAAGGGACAGGGTCAAAAAAGACTTGCTTTTAAGTTGGAAAAATCAAAACACACTGTTATATGGTCTATGCAGAAACGAACCCTGTATTTCCTGCGCAAAGTTTGAGAAGTTTTCATTTCTCTCTCTCAATACGCCAACCCGAGACTAGTCTCCACAATTTCAATTTTCTAAAAAAAAAACCTTCCACAAAATCTATCTACAAACTAAAAATCAACATCTTCTATAATCTGCTAGATTTTTGCAATAATTTTCTCGAAAAAAACAAAAGTTTTTTTTTATTTCATTTTCGATTCAGAAATTTCGATGATGCAGTGACATCTCTCATCTGGTTTTGTTTCATCAAAGGTATATAAATCATGTCTACGTCTGATTCTGACTCCTCTTCTCATGGCGGAGACTACAAAAATTTCAGGCAAATTAGTAGGGATCGTAAGTTTCTCTTTTCCCCCTTACTTTTGAAATTGAAATTATGTGAAAGTTTTTTTATGCAATTAAGTGTAAATTAAGTATTTTAGATAAGAGAAATATGTGAATTTGTTCATTATAATCACACAGTATAATCTCTTATTTGTCGAAAATGCTACGAGTTATGGCACTAGCAGTCTGAGAATTCATTGCTCTATTTTGACCTATGTTAAGCATTCAGTTGGTGCAATTTTCTTATTTTTTGTTCTTATGTGAAAATGTTTAGGAGTGTTGCTTGAAATGCTACGATCCACGAGAACTGGTGATTCAAAATCCACTTGGAAGGTAAAATGCCTGTTGCTGTAATTTTCAACTGATGTATGGATTTGAATTGTTTTTAAGCTTCTTTTTTTTCGGAAGAAGAGTGTGTAAAACTAGTATCAAGCTGTTTAGTCTAATTTAAGGGACTTATCAAAATACAGGTTCTTATTATGGATAAAGTTACTGTTAAAGTGATGTCTTGCACTTGCAAAATGGCAGATATCACTGAAGAAGGAGTCTCATGTAAGCAAAATCAACGTTTTTATTTTTCGTTTTAAAATTCAAACATGACTACTTGTACATCACTTCTTGTTTAATAGATCCATGTTAGGTTGGCTGATTTTGCTTTGGTTAGTCATATAGGCTTTTGGATTGTTCTAGTTTGGAAAACATAACTCCTGGATTGTTAAGTACCTACACATGTGCCTGTTTATTAGGAGTTTATGCAGAGCTTTATCGTGTGAGTAATGGTGGAATAAGATCACGGTGAGGGAAGATGATTGTTTTGTCTAGGGGGAGAAACTAGAGATGAATCTAAAGAATGAATGTTCTTTGAAGTTGTATGTAGTCTTTACAAATGGCACTAGGTGGTAATTCATAGAAAACCGTATCTGAAGACGAGTTTTGTATTTACCCTCTGATTTATAATTATATTCTGTGTGTTAAACAGTTACACAATTCATCTCAGCTGGTTACACTTGTTTAGTCATATCTTATTTAACTACTTTGTCTCATAATGGACTTATTCTACGAACACCTTCCACATTAGAATTTTTAATGTAAAGTCTTTATTTAGAGCTCATGGTTCCCTTCTCTGTTTCATTTTTCAAGTGTACTACACAGGTTGTAAAGATTGTTTTAGTTTACACGATTCTGAGGTTAGACTTATGACTTTTGAACTTGTTGTAGTGGTGGAAGACCTTCACAAGAGAAGACAGCCAATGACTACGATGGATGCTATATACTTTATCCAGCCACTAAGAGAGAAGTAAGTTAGTTTGTGCTCTAGCATTTATGGTTTAAATCTGTGCGCTTATATTAGTCTGATAACTTTTTATCTTCTCACTGGATGTGCACCACCACAAAGTGTTGCCGGACTTCCTACCCACCCTGTAAGAAATGGGAAATCGCAGATTTGAAAGTACTGATTAACTGTTTTGAACAATACCTATGAGAACGGATCAAAATTGTAATAATGATAACCATAATAATGAAGGTGAGGTTGCTCATTTTTAATTTGACATATCCCTTTGGATTAGATTGTACCCTTGAGTTTTGATAACCGTAACCGTTGGGACCCGACTAATTAGTTAAAATAGTAGGAGAATATGTCCACATCAAGGATGGCATTGTAAGTATTATCGCATGAATGAGAAGTTCAATTCCCTTGAGAAGTGAGATACTTTTCAAATCATTTGAGCACCTTATTTTGGAGTTCTGGTATATATGAACTCTGATAGTCTCGACATGAAATATGAAATCTGGCCTCTACAATAAAAACACTGAGGTCATTCAGCAGGTATTATCTTTTTAACTGAAATTTGATGCTTGCACATCCTCTGTTTTGGGTTGCTGTGTAATTAACTGGAAGAGTATTAGACCTTAGCTATTAATTTCTGAAGAAATAGGAGGTTAGGTACTTAACATGGGTATCTTGCTTTTGTAAACTGTGTTTTTCCAGGCGCTTAAATACATGAAAAGAACTAAATAAGTAAACGAAGATTGTTTAAGGCTAATCCAGTCATGGCTTTATGATAGTATGTTTTACCAATAAGTTATTAATGATGATAACGGTTTTCGGTTGCTCCACTTACCTAATCCTGGCAATGGGCTTTACAAGTTTGGTTACTAACTCTCTTTCTTTGTCAATGGCAGTGTCGCCAAGTTTTTGTCTGACATGTCTGGAGGACAGCCTTTGTACAAAAAGTATGTGAAAGATACATTAGAAGCTTTATTTGCATTTTCCTGATCAGTGAATTAATAGAACAACGACTTCATTTCAGGGCATTTGTATTCTTCAGTTCACCTTTTCCAAAAGAGTTGCTTGCTCATATCAAGAGTCATACAAGTGTATTGACTCGCATCGGTGGATTGAGAGAGGTCAAGCTTCTATCATTTTGTTTGTTATTAATTTTAGTGACAATCATCTTGACTGATTTTTTTTTTCTAATGATAATCAGATGCTGTATTTGTAATTTCACTGTTGAGTCGTTTTATGATATTCTTGATAGATTAGTGACTTCTCGTTTGAATGAGAACTTGTGCAGATGAATTTGGAATACTTTGCAATAGATAGTCAGGTACTTATTCACACTTTTCCTTATTTACCATCTTGTTGATTTATTATATTTTTTTGATTAATGAGAATGATTTTTAATTAGAAACCTGAGGGTAAAGAATTACAAAAAGAAAATAGGAACTACTATCCCTGATCACAAGCAGTGAAACAGGGGTATTCTTGAAGCTTCTAAACAGCCCACCTAAGGAAAGAAGCATACACTAAAACAGATACTCATTGCTTGCAAAGAGCTAAAACAAAACAGGACATAGTACATTACTAGTAAGGCCAGAATAGAACCCCTTCATCTAATCAATTTTCCACAGCTTAAGATGAAATTTCTGCACGAATAACCCCAGAAGAGTTTGTTAGATGATACCCATAGATGTAAAGTTGACTTACTTCCACAACCTATGGGCAGTAGAAAAAGATGTGGGGGGCTGATTGGCTATCATATAAATGGCAATTATTAACTACCACCATACCTCGTCTTTGCATGTAGTCTACTGTGTTTATTATATTTATTGAAGGTACCCGAAAGAAATATATTACTCAGGATGGACCTTAGCTTGCCAAATACCAACAGGTGAGTAGTTACTCTCCTTCCACTTTCCATCTTAGTACTGTAGAACCTGAACACTGACAAGTCCACCTCATTGTCCCTCCCCCAACATTTTTGGCTTGTAGGTTGTCTTTCAATTCAGTCCCCCTCATTTCCAGTTTGCTATTTGGCGAAACATTCAAGCAGCAAGTATGTGATGGTGTTTACCACTGGAATAAATATTGAAGTTGTCCCATGAAACAAACAAACCAACTTATTCTAGGAAACCCCCATCATATAACGCTTACTTGATTTGGATCAAGATAGCTCAGAGTGGGAGGAAGGTCAGCTCGTTTTTTTCTTTTTCTGTTTAGGTCTTGGTAATAACGGAGTAGTGGAAATCGTTATAGACTTGTAACTCTTGATCCTTCGAAATAGCTGTTCAGGTGGCTCACATGCAACCTATGTACATCATGGAATGATTAATAGATGACGAGGAAATGTTTGAGATTAGTGTTTCTGTGGTGATTTATCCACATAGATTGCAACTACTAGAAGTCAAAATGATATTGAAAATTAAATAGTGTGTCGTATACCCCCATAATGTTAGAGACTAAGGTAGACCTTGCCACAACCTAAATACTGCAGATGTTTATTTTTTCTTAAAGGTTTCATTCACTTGATTTTAGCTTGTTGAAAACTTGATGAGTGCCTCATTACTTTCTTCAGGGCTTTATCACCGATAATGAGAGAGCACTGGAGGAACTTTTTGGGGAAAACGGGGAGAAATCTCGCCAGCATGATGCCTGCTTGAATGTGATGGCAACTCGCATTGCTACGGTCTTTGCTTCGTTGAGAGTACGTACGGTCTTAGAATTTATCTTATATACATCAATTGAAAACTAAATATTAGCTTGCATTTGACTTATGCACACGTCATTCAATGTATGGCGTATAAACATTGAGCATCCGTGGCAGTTTTGCCTGGTCATCTTAACAATTTGACACTTTATTTCCTCTTTAATTATGTGCATGGTTATCACTCTAAGCTATATGTTACAGGTGTTCAAAGCAGGTAAATTTCATTCATTAACAGACACAATACCCTTATTTGATTTCACACACACATAGGTTGTAAGTTTAGTTTTGTGTTTTGTGGGTTGATTTCTCTCTGTATATTCCTTCTTGTTGTCGTAACTATTTACCACTCTTACATCCGCTCATCTCTACCTTTTTCTCTCCATATTCTTCATTAAAGGACTTGCCTTTTCTACTTGTCTTAATTATTTTGTGATTGGCCGTTGAATGAGTACCACTCTTACATCCTCTCATTTCTATGTTAGACCTTTAAGCTTCATCCTTTAAACCATTATGTGCAGCTGTTTCAATTTGTTTCCCTTGAATCTTCTCTTTCAGTACTCACCAGCATACACTTACAGTTTATCGTTTCATTTAAGTCTATCTTATGTTAGTTCATTTTGCTTTGAATTTGTACACTGAGTATTTGTTTTTTACGTAGAAAAACTCCATTTAACTATGGCTGTTTGCTTATTGTCCTTAGGAGCTTCCATTTGTTCGATATCGTGCTGCCAAGGTTGATGCCTTCACATTGACAACAATGCGCGATTTAGTTCCAACCAAGCTTGCTGCTGCTGTGTGGAACCAGCTCACAAAATATAAAGAAAGCATAAAACATTTTCCTCAGACAGAGACATGCGAGTTGCTTATTCTTGATAGATCTGTAGACCAGGTTCGTAAGCAAAGACTTCAGGTTGTAAAGTCTTAGGTTTTTTAATTAGCTGATACATTGAGTACATGCCTTCAGATTTCCCCCATAATCCATGAGTGGACATATGATGCCATGTGCCATGACTTACTAAATATGGACGGAAATAAATATGTTCATGAGGTACGTCTTTATGCTCTTCAAATTTTCTTTTCTTTTCTTAAACATGAGGTGTGACTTTTCTTTAAGCATCCTTCTTTATTATCTGTATGCTGTAGGTGCCAAGCAAAACAGGTGGTCAACCTGAGAAGAAAGATGTCCTTTTGGAGGATCATGATCCTGTTTGGCTCGAGCTATGCCATGCCCATATTGCAGATGCACGTCTTCTTCTCCTAGAAGTTTTCATTCTGTATAAACAAAATCGGTTTGAAGTGTGAAGTTGTTTTGATTATTAAACTTGTTGAGCAGGCTAGCGAGCGGTTGCATGAGAAGATGACAACATTCATATCAAAAAATAAAGCTGCACAAATACAACATGGTTCAAGGTGTGTGTTATGCTTTGTGTTTCATGTTAGTCGCAGTGTAGGAAAAAGAAGCTCTTAATGTTTGTATTCAAGAAGAGTTAGGTTGGTCTACTTCTTCATAAGGTTTTTGTGACTTGGAGATAGAGACGTTGGTTGGATGGGCAACTTTGCTAAAAATGTGTTGGGGTGTTGCTAGAAAGTGATTTGGATAGTATAAATAGATTGGTGCTCCCTCAAATGCTTAAAATCTTTAAGGACATGTGTTGGGGAGTGTACCCGTTTTTTTTTTTTTTTTTTTTTTTTTCTCTTTGTGCTTCTTTCCTTGCAAGTGTTTTTACTTTGGTCTCATATGTTTAACACAGATCATTGCTTATGTTCTGATTCCTTTTCCATCAGAAGCGTTACGCCATTGGTGCATGATTCTATTTCATTGACTCTACTGCTGGAAAATGGAACCCCTTAGATCCATCTTTCTTGACTTTTCTAATTATGTTGACACTGTTACTATAACTTTGCGGTAAGTTTCTCATGACAAATAATTGTGTTGCGCAGAAATGGTGGTGAACTGTCGACACGAGAGTTACAAAAGATGGTTCAAGCCTTGCCCCAATATAGTGAACAAATTGATAAGCTTTCCCTTCATGTTGAGGTTAGTTTCTTGAGCAATATATTTCTCGTGGAAAAATCACTTATGTCGTGGATCTGCATGCAGTTTATGGCGTGTTACTTTTCATATACCTCCATTGTTCATTGAAGTGACAATTTAATAATTCAGTATTCCTGATGGATCTTTTGCGCGGATTCCAGGAATACCACACCTGAAGTTACATACTTGTATAACTGGTCTCTGTCACTGTTCAAGCGAACTAGAGTGTAATATCTGCATACCCAAATGAAATTCAAATTAACTAATTGAAACACACACAGTCACATAGTACCAGCAGATTTTATTTAAGCAGTTTATATATTTTGGTTGGACTGTAAGGGATGAGTGCTATTTTCTAGATTCCAAAGTCAGGCTAATCCTGCTAGTACTCTGATTCAGATTGCTGGAAAAATCAATGGGATTATCAGAGAGATGGGACTTCGAGAGTTTGGGCAACTGGAGCAGGATCTTGTTTTTGGAGATGCTGGACCAAGGGAAGTGATAAATTTTCTGAGGACAAAACAGGTGAATTATAAGTTTATAACTGGACGGGGTTGGATGCTTAAAATTCATATTTGTAATTATTGTTTATGCATACTTACTACTGTTTGGTCACTTATTGGTTCAAATGTTTCTCTAATGCAGGATGCAACTCGTGAAAACAAATTGCGTTTAATGATGATATATTCAGTGGCTTATCCTGAAAATTTTGAGGGTGAGAAAGGTCAAAAGTTAATGCAGGTACATTGTTTTTCTCAAGGACTAAACTTTTTTTTCTTGCGGATTTTCTACAATTTATATCCCCCTCACCTCCTGTCAGATCAATTTTCCTTTGCTTCATATATGACATATCCTTGACATCGCCGCTCATCCCTCTAATAGCTTAGGCATCGGGAGTAAGTTAGTTGCTGTGGTTTGCGAAGAGTGGTCGTTCTTTGAGTGTGTGCCAACTCCTTTTTGAGTCCATATTGCTTTGTGATATTCCATTTGTCACTTCTGTTTCTATGTCACACTTTTGGAATAATTGGGTGCTTCTATATCCTGATTCTCTGAAAAGATAGGAAAATTTTTAATCGAAGAAAAAAAAAGCGGCTCAATGTTGTTTCTTTTTTTCCCAGTAGTTGCGTGCGTTGGCATAAATCTCACATGCTTTCGCTATTTATCTTTACAGTTGGCAGGATTATCCCATGATGATATGAATGCTGTAAACAACATGCGGTTGCTTGACGGTTCCTCCGCTACTGAAAAGAATTCCACAGGGGTTTTCTCTCTCAAGTTTGACAGTCAGAAGGTAACCTCTGTTTGCCTCTGATCCAGTACTTCTCTAAAGAAGTAAATATCGAAGTGCTGTCTTTCTAATGAAGCTCCAGACCCAGACCTAGACCTAGTCTGAAATATTTGTTTCACGTATCATTCTGAATTTTCAGAAGAAGCGTGCTATCCGTAAAGAAAGAAAAGGGGAGGAAGAAACATGGCAACTCTCACGATTTTACCCTATGATAGAGGTATGCTCTGTAGAAAATATTTTCTAAATGAATGCAAGACCTCAAATTTGTGAACTAGGCTTATACTGAAAAGAAAATTGTACAAAATACTTGCCCTCTTGGTGTCCTAACTAGAATTGTGGTACACCATATGTTTTCTGCATTTCGTGGAGAAGACATTTCTACCAAACTTCAAACTTATACTTCAATTGGTTGGGTTTGAATCCTATGGCCAAAAACTATGATACCAGATTCTTTTGAAAATGTGAAATTCTTTCCATTATACGAATTGCAGGAAGGCCAAACCAGTATCAAATGATGATCGAGACATGCTAGAATACACTTAAGCCTTTGTTATTATGTAGGGATCTACTATCTCGTAGTAAACTTATTCTCATTTGCTGTATTTCAGGAGCTGATTGAAAAGCTTAACAAAGGTGAACTTGCCAAGAATGAATATGCATGCATGAATGACCCAAGTCAATCTGTTCATGGAACTCAGGAAACCGCGTCAGTGAGATCAAGTCCTGTTTCAGCTGCTCATTCAATGAGATCAAGACGGACAGCAGGATCATGGGCGCGCCCTCGTAATTCTGACGATGGTTATTCAAGGTAAGCATGTACTTTGCACCACCTTTGTTATCTTCCTTAGATGTGTTCACTTTCCTAAATTTTCTTTAAGTTAGCGATGTTGTTCAGATATACCGGCCTTGGTGTGTTACAAATGCAACTATCACAAGCATGGTATTCATTAAATTTTATTTAGAACAAGTTACGGGTTTTATATTTGACTTTGGAAGAACACTGCCATGATTTATTCAAATGAAAACGCCACACGTATTAGACATCTGTGCCCAAAAGAAAAGGCAACACGTATTAGACATCTACACCACAGACTTCTTATACTAATACTAATAGCTGTTTGTAACTGTAGTTTGTTTTAACTTATTTTCAGAACCCATTTCCCACATAAAACAGTGAATAAACATCTAAGCTTAAGATGCATAGTCTGTGTTTGGTACTGATCAATAACTTGTTAGATTATTTTTGTTTGTTTGTTTTGTCTTAAAGCTAGTAGAATAGGAGAGTAAGCTCATTCAAGGAATCTAAGTCAATGTGCACAATAATCTTGGTCGTGGTGATATTTTTATCCTATGTGTAGATGTGCTGTCTTAGTGTCTTAATAGTGTTTGAAAAAATGTAATGCATACTTCACGCAACATTTAAGCCTTGCTGGTGTGCATTACTCCGTTTCGCTTAATATGTCAAGTTCCAGTAAAACTTCAAAAATCATTAGCAGTTTAGAATATTAGCAGGAAAGTGGCTATGTCAATGGGTTACCATCATCACTTTTGTGAATTATGGTTTGCATTTTTCATAGAAGACAGGTTGCCCCACCTTTTTGTTTTTTTTCTTGTCATGTAAGGCTACTGATACATTTTTAGTCTTAGACTACATTTACTAGAGTCTCGAGACCAGGTATATAGAAGGTGGTCCGTTTTATTTCACAACTCCCTCGGCAATATACCAAGAACTTCCCGTGTATCTTATGTCTGACATTACTGCTATGCTGCATTTTATAGTGACTCAGTATTAAGGCATGCGTCAAGTGATTTTAAAAGGATGGGCAAACGTATTTTCATTTTTATCATCGGTGGAGCTACTCGGGCGGAGGTATATTATATTAAGTCTCTACTTTCTCTCATGTCCTGAATGATGAATATCTGAGTCTATGTTGTTTAATCATATTCTTTTGTCATCAGCTACGGGTTTGTCACAAGCTCACTGAAAAACTTAAGAGGGAGATTATTCTTGGTTCATCTAGTCTCGATGATCCTCCACAATTTATAACGGTAATTTATCGAACTACGATATGTTTTATATGTCATTTTATTAAAAATGTAGCTGTAGAATTTGTATTTTGTAGCTTAGGAAACTTTTTTAATATATTCCTGCCTTTTCTTATCATGGGTCTGCTCTTCCTTAATGATTTTGGTCCCTAACTCCCTGATAATAGCAGAGTAAAATATTAGTAAGAAAGCAAAATAAGGTAGGAAAACCCGTCTTGGAGAAATGGTGTCGGTAGGACACTCAGATGTTTAATGTGTCCTTTACAAATATTCATATCCTATTTTGGTCTGATAAGAACCTAGAGTTTAATGTTGAAGAATCTGAATTTTCCATTTGCCTATATGTAATATGCACATGTATGCATAACTTCACATTCCTTTAGACAAAAAAAG
>JAJJMA010276783.1:37098-55422 GCA_023529015.1 Papaver nudicaule | reverse complement strand
AACTCTTTTTCACACCCTAATATTCAACTCAATTGTTATCCACTTATTGGCTTAGAAAGAAAGCTAATATAAAAAACCAGAAAACGGGTCACAAGAAAAAAGAAAGAAATATGACAGCACCTTGACTCATATTTGAACATCCAAGATCTGATCAGTGTCTCCAAGAGATTGGTGGAAGTGTTGTCGGCCTTGGTTTTAAAGCAAATGTTAAGACAGCCAGATTACGAGAAGAAAGATTGCCATGCAGGAAAGAAGGATGAGAGAGTTGTTGATATCCTTTGGTTCTGAAGTTGTAAGTCCAAATATACTTCTTGTAGCCGAATATAACCTCATTTTTGTCAACTGGATTGAAGCCTAAAACCTGAATTGTAAACAAATCAGCTGTAGTTTCTCTACCAATCAACCAAGACACCATTTCTGTTAATGTGTCATTAAAATCAATATCCTTGTGCACCAAAAACCAGTCTTCTTCCTCGAGCACCCATACACTAAAAGTCTTCTCCAGTGCCTTCAAGTTAGTGTAACAAATCGATCCTTCTGATTCCCCGAGACAGTGGTGTAACTTGAGATCATCATCCATTTCTCGCTCAGGCAAACTAATCGAACTGCATTCATTGCTACAGGTTCCATCCTCGTATTTTCTCTTATTAACACTGACAACCAAGATAATGTTGTTTTCCTTTTGAAACCAGTAAAAAATACCATTACAGGTGACAAAATTGTCATAAAAGGAGACATCCCAAGTAGCAACATCTCGATAACACGAAACAGGATACGTATTCCATTCACCCAAATCAGAAGAAAAAACTTCAACTTCAAATTCTTTTACTGCAGCTTCAAACCTTGGTATGCGGATAACCTTAATACTCGTAGATGAAAAACAATAGTGATTACACATGAAACCCGTCACAGCCATACCAATTTTGCTTGGTGGAGGAAGGAAAATCCATTTCTTTGTGAGTGGATTACAAACACAAAGCCGATTAACAAACTTTATTTTGCAAAGAACCAAACCATTGCTGGAACCTATGACACCAAAATCTCTCCTATCTTCCTCTTCATTACTAGTATTTGTGAAATCTAGGTTTAAAAAACTGAAAGAGAAGCCAGTTTGATGTTGAGATATGAATTTTGAATGTGAATCAAGACATGCAAGTGTAAACTTTCTTCTCAGTCTGCTAGGGTTATAATAATTATCATCATCTGGGGAATGGTTTAGAACATTAGAATGACCAAATGCCCAGGGGAGTAATGAATTGTTGAGATTATACCATTTCTGTATGAAATTAGGGTTCGAGAGAATCGAAAACCATACCTTTGAAACAGATTGGAACTTGAAGATTGAATCAAGAGGAAGATGAAGAAGTATTTCGAACCAAACATCATCCGTTATATGCTTCTTCACTGCAAGATCCATGATTGATTCAATTTGTTTGTATTTCAGGACAACATCAGGGTTTTTGCTTTTTCATTTTATCCCTTTGCGGTGATTTGTACGCTCAGTACTACTGGCTGGGCTTTGTTTTGCTTGGGAGATCTTGGTCCTCTACTAAAATTATTTTGGGCCTAAGATATAAGGCAAGCAAGGGTCATGTAGGGGTGAGCAACAGATGGACAGATGCGAATTAGGGTCATCCGCGTCCAATCTGTCAAAGTTGCGGTTTCAAAAAGTACATCCGTATCCGGTTCAACCATCCGTGGATGAGCGGGTGTTGCGGATTGGATGTGAATTATCCGCAGATTTCAGTTATTTCTAAAAATAAAAAAAACTAAGTACGAAAAGGGTTATTTTGCAATACGTCCCCTGTAAAGATCGCATATTAGTGATACCTCTCCAAAAAGATTAATATTAGTCATACCTCATATAGTTACCCGTTGTCACTTATCCTCCACGTATGTTTTGTACATGTGTCACTGATTTATGAAATTGACTCAATTACCCTCTCACAAAAAAATTGACACATGCATGTGTTTGCTATTTAGTTTAATGAAGGGAGTTGATCTTTTGTTTATCAATCTGATTTTTTTATAGGTCAATTAACGGGAACTAAAACAACATGGATATCTAACGTCGTCTTCATCTGTTCTTCGCCTCTAACTCTCCACCTCCATTAAGAAAGAACAGAGTTTTTCTTCTTCCTTTTTCATGGCATGAGTTTTTGCCAAACCAATTCTACAACCAACCACCGTCCATATTGATCAAGCAGGAAACTCGAAACCATTTTTTATTATTATGAACTCTAACTCAAATAGGTTTTTGTTATGCACTTATGTGTCTAGTTTGGTGTTCGGGTAAGGATATATTGAAGTGGTTTGCGTCGGTTCCCTTGTGGGATAGATAACTGCAAATCAGGGATTAGTTATTTTAGTTAGTCTAAATATTAGTGATTGACTGTAAAGATATTATGTGTGAAGTATTTTTGGTTTGAACGTAATGTTCTCTTGGGGTAATTTTCCTATAAACTAACTATCTAATCCATCATTCATATGTGTTAAATGTTACGATTCAATGGAGAACGTAACAGTTGGTATCAGGAGCCACGTCGATCATGGGGAGGAACAAGCAGGAAGAATATGCAATGATGATATTTATTATCAACAAATGTTGAAACTTGCTAAGGAAATCAGAGATGACTTTAGAGAAATCAGAGATACTTTGAAAAGATCCAAACAAACCTATCAAAACCCTCTCAAAAACTCTGGTAATAAAACACAAACATCTTCAAGAATAAGAGTTTTCAATTTGGGTGAGTTCTTTTATATTTTTGAAGAAAATATGGAGATCACTAGATCAAGAATTAGAGTTTTGCCTACATTCAATATTTCAGATTTTTTCAACCTTTTTGAATCACCAACAAACAATGAAGTTTCTTATTTAAATGTTCCATCACTCCAAGCATTTGCATATGAAAATCCAATTTCGCTAATCATGTCTAATTGGATTTGTTTGCAATTTGATGAAAATATACTGCATTATCCGAAAAAGGATTGGAGTGAAAAATATGTGGGTCGACTTCGTGGTCGTATCCAATTTTCTTCTCTGATGATCAAGGATAATTTTGTTTGTCAACAACTACTGATTTCCATAAGTGAAGACAAGATTGACTTTCTTATTGGACAATGATTTAATCAAGTGTAGTTTTCTCTTACGTCATTATTAGACCTTATATGTATTTCGTTGTTAGTTTTCTGATTGTGTTGACATATGTATAAGAAAAATAAGTTCTCTGTTTTTAGGATAGACTAGTCTAAATGCAAGCGTGATGCGTGTGCCGTTCCATTTAAGAAAAATTCAACATGGACATACCTATCCAAGAATCTTAGTTGTAGTTTTCATGGAGGAGCCGCTACTGATGTGGGTAATATTAGTGGTGGCGGCGGTTAAGATGGCGGCGTTGTTGGTGGTGGTGTTGGTGTTGGTTGTGGAGGTGACGACAGTGTTGTACTGATGGGCGGCGTTGGCATGCTGATGGCGGTAGCGTTTGAGGCGGTGATATATCGAAGGGAAAGAGAAACATTATGTGGGATAGTAGGAGGACTGATTAAGGAAGAATTTTTAGTATAGGGATATTTTAGTCTTTTCATCGTTGATTGAAAACAAAGGCCTCATTAAAATACATGTTTCCTTAATATTAGTAAGATAGTGTTAGATGAAAGTCCTATTATCTTGGAAGTGGCATGGGAATCAAGCAACTGGCTTTTGCATGCAACATGCTTGGTGATAGGTGCTTAAAACACCTACTCAAGAATACCCTATTCATACACTTTTGTCTAGCATATGCCTCATAAATTATTTATATAACGTTGTTTTCTATTTTGCAGGTACTTTAATTCATTTGATACATAATGAAGCAAAGAAAAACTCAATTCATTACTTGAAGACATTGAGAGTTGATGGACATGAGGATAGAAGTCCAAAAGGCTTTTGAAAGAGTTGAAATCAAAGAAATCACTGAAGGCATCCATCTTTCTCACTTGCAATTTACTAGAGCACCAGGATTTCTCTGCTCAGGGACACCACCTAGTTAACTGCTGAAGATTACTATTGCAGGCAGACGTTCGATCAGGGCACCCATCTGTCTTTAAAGATAAAACCCGACCAGTTTTTCTAACTCTGGTTTACAGAAATTCAGTTCAAAATCAGCTGTGTACTCTAGTTCTGCTGCAGCCATGGGTTCAGTGGTATTCTTAGCCAGGATTCGTTGGGTTTTTCCAAGAGGTTAGGGCCGTCAGTTTTGCCGAGAGAAACAGCCAGAAAGAAACTTAGGAAGAACAATTGTTGCTGCCAAGACTCTACACCACCAATCCATGATTCCGATGGGTGATTGAGACATGAAATGGAAGAGAAGAACGAAGATAATAATGGGTTTGATTATAAAACAGAAATGGGTTCAGCAGGCCAGAATACAGGGAAAGAAGAACATGGTACTGCTGTGTACAGTTGGGTGTGGATTTGAAGAGTTTAAGGACTCGATTTCCTGCTATGAAATGATAAGAAACAATGGGTTGTCGTCTGTGTGTTAAAACTTTGCAGGGAATGAGATTTTTGAGAGCTTAGAATTCAAGGAAGTACACACAAGTGCAGCACCAGGAAAATGCATATCATATGTTTGAAGAAATTCCTGAATGACCAGTTTTTGTTGAAGTAGCCAGTCAAATAAGTTAGTGGGTTAGTCGAGTCTTTAGCAGTAAGTCGTATTGTTTAGGAGTTCGGTTGTTTTTTGATTTATTCTTCTAGTCATGTTACCAGTAAGACCACTAAGTTAGACGTGTTGTTTTGAACCTATTTTCTTGCTTTTGTAAGGCTATATATAGTCATCTTTGTTTTGCTATTGAATAACAAGGAATAGAGACTTTTCCTATACATTCTAGTCTCTAGATTTGGTATCACGAGCCGGCTAGAGCTGGTTTGTCAGAAAACAGTGTGAGATTTCCGTTCAGAGTGTGAAAGATTTTTGAGTGTGAGAAGCAGCAGCTTTTCTTTGAGTGATTTGAGTGAAGAATGGCGACAGAGAGTACTTTTGTTCAACCATCAATTCCAAAGTTTGATGGGTTTTATGATCACTGGTCCATGTTGATGGAGAATTTTCTTAGATCAAAAGAGTATTGGGGTATAGTAGAAGAAGGGATCCCAACTGTTGCACCAGGAGTGAAAGCTACAGAAGCTCAAGTGAAGGAGTACAATGATGTAAAGCTGAAAGATTTGAAGGCAAAGAATTATCTGTTACAGGCTATTGATCGAACAGTTTTGCAGACTATTCTGGATACTGGATCAGCCAAAAATATTTGGGATTTCATGAAAAACAAGCATCAAGGAACCGATCGTGTCCAACGTGCACAACTGCAAGCTCTCAAAAGAGACTTTGAGGTTCTACAGATGAAGGCAGGAGAGTCTGTGAATGGATATTTCTCGCGTACCTTAACCATTGTCAACAAGATGAGGCAGCATAAAGGTAAGGTAAGCGATGTAGATGTTGTTGAGAAAATATTAAGATCGATGACCCCTAATTTTGCCTATGTGGTTTGCTCAATTGAGGAGTCAAAAGATCTCAATACTCTCAATTGATGAGCTACAAAGCAATTTATTGGTTCATGAGCAGCGGATGACTGCTCATGTTGAAGAGGAGCAGGCCTTCAAGGTTACATATGAAGAGTCTTCAAGAGGAAGGGGGCGTGGTGGATTTCGAGGTCGAGGCAGAGGCAGTGGCAGACATAACTACGACAAGTCTACAATGGAATGTTTTGAATGTCATAAACTTGGGCATTTTCAGTATGAATGCCCAAAGACACCAGAAGAGAAGGCACATTATGTAGAAGCAGAAGAAGATATGTTGCTGATGTCCTATACAGATGAAGGGAAGACAAGTCAATATGGTACCTCCACTCGGGCTGCAGCAATCATATGAGTGGCAAGAAGGATATGTTCTCAACTCTTGATGAATGTTTCAGAGAAACAGTGAAGCTAGGCGACAACTCAAAGATGAAGGTGATGGGAAAAGGAAATGTTGTGATGTTGGTGAATGGCATAACTCAAATTATCACTGGTGTGTTCTATGTTCCAGATTTAACAAACAATCTGTTGAGCATTGGGCAGCTTGCTGATAAGGGTTTGAAGATTGTCATAGAACAAGGAAAATGCGCACTATACCATGCTCGAAGGGGTTTAATTGCAGAGGTAATGATGTCTTCAAATCGAATGCTCAAACTCTTTGCAACTGTAAAGAATAAGGAGGAGGTGTGCTTTTCTGTTACTGAAGATATAGCTCAATTGTAGCATCGTCGATATGGTCACTTGAATCGCAAAGGACTGAGACTTCTTCAACAAACGAGAATGGTGAATGGTTTACCTTCACTTGAAGCCATGTCAAGAGTGTGTGAAGTGTGTTTACTTGGCAAGCAACACAGACTTCTTTTCCGAAAGAGACTACATGCAGAGCTACTCAAGTTCTTCAACTCGTGCATGCTGACATATGTGGACCTATCAAGCCTATATCCAACAGTGGAAAGCGTCACCTTCATTGACGATTTTAGTCGTAAAACATGGATATACTTTCTTGTGCAAAAATCAGAGGCTTTCGATACTTTTAAACTGGTTAAGAGTAGTGTTGAGAAAGAGAAAGGCATGTTTTTCAAAGTCCTTCCTGATCGTGGAGGGGAATTCACCTCCAGTGAATTTAACAATTTTTGCAGTGACAATGGCATACATAGGCAGCTGACAACCTCATATACTCCACAGCAAAACGGAGTCGCAGAAAGAAAGAATCGAACTATCATGAATATGGTTTGCAGTTTACTTGTTGAGAAGCACATTCCAAAAACCTTTTGAGCAGAAGCTGTAAACTGGGCAATTCATGTAATGAATAGAAGTCCAACACTTTCTGTAAAGAATAAGACTCCAGAAGAAGCAGGGAGTGGTACTAAACCATCGGTTCATCACTTTCGAGTGTTTGGTTGCATCTCTCATGCCCATGTTCCTGACAGCAAACGCATCAAACTGGATGACAAGAGTATCAAGTGTATATTACTTGGAATCAGTGAAGAATCAAAAGCGTATCGACTGTATGAACCTGTTTCTCAAAAGATCATAGTAAGTCGTGATGTAGTTTTTGAAGAAGAAGGAAGCTGGCAGTGGGATGATGAACATGAAAAAGTTGCTCTTATTGATTTAGAATGGGAGGAAGAAGACTCAACTACTGCAACATGTGAGGCTACAACTGATGAAAATGTGCAAATTGAAGTTGTAGATCAAACTATTGCTGTCACAGACCAAGTTGATGCTGACACACCAAGAAGTCATGCTTCAAGTTCTAGTGAGACTTCTCCATCACCAATTGCTCAAGTAAGAGAAAGGAGACAACCAGTATGGATGAGAGGTTACATTAGTGAAGAGGGTCTTTCAGAAGAAGAACAAGATGATGATGCAGTTTTCTTTGCAATGATAGCTACCTCAACAGATCCAGTGTACTTTGAAGATGCTGTAAAAAGTGCACCATGGAGAGCTGCAATGGATGCTGAAATTGCTGCTATCGAAAGAAACAACACTTGGGAATTGATTGCTTTGCCTGCTGGTGCAAAGAAGGTGGGAGTGAAATGGGTCTAGAAGACAAGACTGAATGAACAGGGTGAAGTAGAGAAGCTTAAAGCTCGTTTGGTAGCAAAGGGGTACACTCAAGAATATGGAGTGGATTACACTGAAGTGTTTGCACCTGTGGCTCGATTGGAAACAGTTTGTATGGTGATTTCTCTTGCTGCACAGAAAGAGTGGGATGTATTTCAGCTTGATGTTAAGTCGTCTTTTCTTCATGGTGAGCTTAATGAAGAAGTTTTTGTTGCTCAACCCCCTGGATATATGGTAAAAGGAGAAAAAGATAAAGTCTACAAGCTGAATAAGGCTTTATATGGACTCAAGCAAGTTCCACGAGCTTGGTACAGTCGCATAGAGTCCTATTTTACCAGAGAAGGTTTCCTGAGATGTCCTTATGAGCACACACTCTTTCTCAAAGTGGGAGATGAAGGTAAAATTCTCATTGTGTGTATCTATGTTGATGATCTCATATTTACTGGTAATGATGAAATGTTGTTTGACAAGTTTAAGAGCTCTATGATGCAAGAGTTCGGTATGACAGATCTTGGACAGATGAAGTATTTTATTGGCATAGAAGTGATGCAGCAAAGGGAGGGTACTTTCATATGTCAGAAGAAGTACATTGAAGAGATACTAGAGAAGTTTGGAATGGGTTCTTGCAACGCAGTTCATAACCCAATTGTTCCTGGTTTTCGACTCTTTAAAGATGATAATGGAATCAAGGTAAACAGCAGCCAGTACAAGCAGCTAATTGGGAGTCTTATTATGTATCTCACAACAACACGGCCTGACATTATGTTTGTTGTAAGTTAACTTACTCGATACATGGACTGTCCTACAGAACTTCATTACAGTGCAGCTAAAAAGTATTACGATACTTGAAAGGAACATATGATTATGGTATTCTATACAGGAAGGGAGGAGATGTGAAGTTTGAAAGCTACACAGACAATGATTATGGTGGTGATTTAGATGATCGCAAGAGCACATCAGGCTATGCCTTTCTTTTTGGTTCTGGTGATGTGTCTTGGCTATCAAAGAAGCAAGCCATTGTTACTTTGTCGACAACGGAAGCTGAATTTGTTGCAGCAGCATCAACTGCAACTCAGGCAATCTGGCTACGCAGAATTATGAAGTATCTTCATCAGTTACAGAGTGGTGAGTGTACAACTATTCTCTGTGATAATAGTTCAAGCATTGCTCTTTCAAAGAATCCAGTTCTGAATGGCCGTAGTAAGCACATAGATGTCAGATTCACTTTCTTCGTGATCTTACCAAAGATGGAGTTATCAGACTAGCTTACGGTCCCAGTCAAGATCAAGTTGATGATATCATGACTAAGCCACTGAAGCTGAATGTTTTTGTGAGGCTTAGAGGTTTGCTGGGAATGTGTTCTGCATCAGTTCAAAACTGAATTCCAGTTTTCAGTTTAAGGGAGGAAATGTTGAAGTAGTCAGTCAAATAAGTTAGTGGGTTAGTCGACTCTTTAGCAGTAAGTCCTATTGTTTAGGAGTTCAGTTGTTTTTTGATTTATTCTTCTAGTCATGTTACCAGTAACACCACTAAGTTAGACGTGTTGTTCTTATCCTATTTTCTTGCTTTTGTAAGGCTATATATAGCCATCTTTGTTTTGCTATTGATTAACAAGGAATACAGACTTTTCCAATACATTCTAGTCTCTAGAGTTTTGCATCCACCTGAACTGAGTTTGTTTCCACCAGTTAGCCATTGGCCGTGGGTTGTGTTCCAAGGGTTCTGGTAAATCTTTGAAGGGGTTTTGCAGCGAGATTCGAAGGCACTGATCACACAGAATCAGGGAAGAAGTGAATGAAGAGTTAGACACGGGCATGGAGTTGAGAATCAGGTGTCCGTCCGCCATTTTGTGGATAGACACGGGCGAAATTCGCGGTTCCGGACTTTTGCTCAGCCAATCATATTGGCACTTGGTTCACTTGAACAAAAATGCGGATTTACAGATGTGGATACCCCAAGTCCAATAGGGCCTAATGGGTTTAGCATATGTTTATTTAGGCCTATCTAAATGGGCTTAGGTCTAAGAGATCTTGGAGATTTAAGAGATAAGGGATGGCAATTTTGTGAATAAGTGATTAAGAAGACACATGGCAACCTAAGGATAAGAGGAGATCTCTATAAATAGGGCTCTAAGAGGATCATTAAACAAGTTTTGGAAGATTGAACCATTGCCTAAGAGAGAGAAGAGAGAGAACGAGAGATGAGATAGAGAGAATCGCTACCTCTGTGACTCGGATCGGATCAGTAATCTTACCCCATTCACAGTTGGCGACCACACCGGGAGACCGATCTCGAGTCCAGCGGAATGCAGCCAGTGCGAGAAACAACGAGCGCGCAGAAGAAGAGCGCCGAGCAGACCACCGTACCAGGCGAGGACTACGTCTTACTAGAGAATGAGCCAACGGATAGCGACACTGAAGATGCCCGAGGAAACGAGAGAGTATCAGTAGGAATCCCGAGCGCACAAACAGCATCAACGCTTGGAAGCAAGGGAATCGCCCCATCCACCAGCAACGACGCGCCAGGTCAAAGTCTAGATGGCATGAGGCAAGAGCTGGTGGCGTATACAAAGAAGCAGCATCGGTTGATGGTTTTGATAAGAGAGAAAGAAGACGTGGCCTTATTTGAAGACGCCGGTCTGGTCGACGGAATTGTTAAAGAAGCGAATATCACCGGAATAGTCCCCGGAAAACTAGCACTCGCCGATACAAAGGAAACGCAATTAAAAGAGACAAATCCTAGCGCGTCTAGTGGAAAGATATTCGAGGAAGACCTAGCCAAATATATTGAAGAATACTACCGTGTGGCTAAGCAAGATCACGGGTATAACTCTCTAGACCCGCCATACACAAAGGAAGTCGCTGCTTACCAATTCCCGCGCGAATACACATCCCCCAAGTTTAAGGTATACACAGAACAGGGGAACGCGCGAGAACATCTAGAACGCTTCCTCTCAACAATGAATCAATATTCAAGAGACGGAAACCTTTGCATGAAGGAATTCTCGAAGTCTTTGTCCGACACCGCGTATACTTGGTACGACAACTTAAATCCCGGGAGTATAGCAACATGGGAGGAAATGGCGCGTCTATTCCTTAAAAAGTTCTTTTCTGCCAAGAGGCGAGTGACTACGTACAATTGAACTAGCGCGAACGTCAATGGGAGTCGACGAAGACCCCATGAAGTATATCACGAGGTTTAGGAGCCACGCGCTAGAATTAAGTGAGGACGTACCGGAGGATAGACTGGTGGAAATTTGCGTTGGAAGGATGACCGCCACACTATGTTTCGCCCTATCAAACTTTCAATTCCAAACATTTGTGGAACTCGAGGAAGCAACAGCGTGGGTGTCCAACTGCCTTGGAATATTCCAGCAAGCGAAGATGGAGCAGACGTGGTACAACTCAGTTAACTCATTAAGCGCAGCAATCACTAGCAATGGGCCCATCCCAGGAAGCAAGCGCCCAGCACCGTTCCAGCCATACCAAGGCACGGTGCAATAAGGAGGACGGGGTGGAAACAACACCAATAACCAGCGCCCGATCCCAGCACCCATACTATGTACAAAGGAGCAGATCGAAAACCTCGTTGATCAATGGGCGGCTAATGGAGAAATCAACTTACCACCCGCTGTGGTAGACCTAAGTACAGTCAACAAGGCACACGAACGGTACTGCCACTTTCACCGGAGGGTAAACCACTCGACCCTCGATTGTTATGGTGTGCGGAACGCGTTCAGGAGGAAGGAAAGAGCGGAGGAAATTGACCTTGGACGACAGAAGATAGACAAGGATCCACTGCCCCAGCATAACGTTATGGTGATTTCTCATGACCCAAGAGATGAAGAGTGGGCGCCTTGGGAGGACTCCAAGGAGGAGGCGTGTGAATTGATGATTGGAAAACCAGTCTTTGAAGGAACGAATAGTGTCGCCTTTCAATTCTCCAAGACCATCATCGCGCAACAATTCTTCGATTCCTTAGGTTCCAGCGAGGATCAGACAAGGGAGGCATCCCAGGCAATCGCCGCAATAGCCGCAGGGTATCAGGCGCTATCCAAGGGAAGAATCACTATCGACGACAGCGACATATGTATCCCCGAGGAGCACCTACGCCCACTATACCTCACCGCGACCATCAACAGACAGCAATTAAGGAGGGTATTCATCGACGGAGGAGCTTCGTTGAATCTTATTTCGGTGCACACCCTGGACCTGCTAGGAATACCAAAAGAAGAAGTCAGGGAGCGAAAAACAGTGGTACGTGGATTTGGGGGTCACACCCAAGAAGCAATAGGGATTATATGCCTTACAATGCTCGTTGGGCCAATCAGGGCATCCGTACCGTTTCACGTGTTAGATGATCATACTTTGTTTCATCTGTTATTAGGTCGCGGGTGGATACGTGATCATCGAGTCGTAGCGTCCACCTACCATCAATGTATTAAAACTAACATTGGAGGCAAATATTACAGGGTCCCCGCCACCAACAACCCTTTCGGGCCCGAGGAAGCATACATGGCGGAAGCTGTCTTTTATAACCTGGCGGAGCCAAGTGAAGCAGCCGTGATAGGACTGTCTCGAACGATCCCCTTGCCAAAATGGTAAGAAGAAGAAAAAATGTTAGTTTTTGATCCTACCCGTTTGGTTATGTCCAAGGAGAAAAGGAAGGTTGACGAGAAGGGGTCCGTACTTAGCCCCAAGAGGTTAGGGACGATGGCAGAAGCAAAGAGACCTAGGCTAAAGCTAAAGCCCCAATTCCATCGCTTTACCACTCAGAGTGGGGGACATGTATATAGGTTATAGCAATCAACGGAGATGATGCCACCTGATCAACTGTGCGAAGCTTCCACGAGCCAGGTGACACCATATCCCGACGAAGAAGAAGAAGTGACGGCAGAATCCTTGCCAGTAGAAGAACTTACGGAGATACCACCCCTAGACGAGGTAGAAGAAGTGAATATCGGCGACGAGGAGCGACTAATCAAGATAAGCGCGTCATTAGGAAAGGAGGAGCGAGGAAAGATGGTTGAGTTGTTGAAGGAATACAAGGATGTTTTCGCCTATACATATAGTGAAATGTCGGGCCTAGACGCGGATTTAGTTGCCCACTCTTTGTACGTGATGCAACATGCTCGCCCTGTAAAGCAAAGGAGTCGCATTTTTCCACAAAGATGTCGCCCTGCCAATAAAGGAGGAAATTGGGCGATTGGTAGCGGCAAAGTTCATTAAGCCCATAAAGAACGTGCCATGGTTAGCCAACATCGTGCCGGTAATGAAGAAGAATGGGAAGATTCGTTGTTGCGTCGATTACAGAGATTTGAACAGAGCTTGTCCGAAAGATGAGTTCCCGGTGCCTAACGTCGACATGCTGGTAGACGCGACTAGTAATCACCAAATGTTCTAGTTTATGGATGGTTACAGTGGTTACAACCAGATCAGAATGAACACTGTTGACGCGCACAAAACGGCGTTCCAGACGCCGTTCGGCTGCTTTTACTATGTGGTAATGCCATTTGTGAAGAACGCGGGGGCGACTTACCAACGAGGTATGGTATCTATCTTCCATGATTTGATCCATAGTCAAGTTGAGGTATACGTCGATGATATTGTGGTCAAGTCCCAGAAGAAGGAAGACCATATCAGCCACTTACGAATGGTATTTGAGCGCTGCAGGCAATACAAACTCAAGATGAATCCCTTAAAATGCGCCTTTGGGGTCACATCCGGCAAATTCTTAGGGTTCGTGGTCAGTAATAAAGGAATACAAGTGGATCCAGGAAAAGGCGCAAGCAATACTTAGCATGGATAGGCCCGCCAACGTGCAGGAACTTCAGAGCTTTCTTGGGAAAATATCTTATGTTCGAAGGTGCATACCAGGCCTAGCGCAGATGATGGCCACTTTTACTCTACTCTTAAAGAAGGGATGCGCGTTCCAGTGGGGAGATATCCAACAGAACGCTTTTGAAAGTGTAAAGCGGTGCCTAACTTGCCCACGAGTCCTGCGACCACCAATACCTGGGGAACGCTTACACCTTTATCTGGCATACACTTCCGAAGCTATAGGGGAGCTCCTAGCTCAAGACTTAGGAAACGACCAGCTCTTCCCCATATATTACATAAGCCGTGTCTTGAAAGACGCTGAAGTAAGATACCCTCGGATCGAACATGCATGTTTAGCTTTGATCTACGCGGCTCAGAAGTTGAGGTCGTACCTATTAGCGCATCAAACCGTGGTGATCGTCGCGGAAAGCCCCATGGTTTACTTAGCGGAACGACCATACCTGACCGGTCGAACCGCGCGGTGGTCTTTTACAATTGTCAGAATTTGGACTTCATTATCAAAGACCCCGAGGCATAAGAGGACGGGCGATCGCAGATCTGTTAGCCGCGGTCCCAGGAAGCGATGAAACCAGTATCCACGAGGATATCCCGGGAGAGGTGGAAGAACTTGACGAAGAAGGCGCTTGGGACATGTATTTCGATGGATCATCTTATGGATCATACGGATGAGCGGGTATCGTGTTTGAAACACCAGGGAAAGAGCTGCTCTCGTTCACCTTCAAGTTGGATTTCGCTTGCAGCAACAATGTAGCCAATTACGAACCGTTCCTGATAGGTCTAAAGATAGCCGAGTAGATGGAGCTCTCCTGGCTCCACGTACATGGCGACTCCAAACTAGCCACCAGTCAAGCGAGTGGCGATTTTCATGTCAAGGAAGAGCGCTTGGCACCTTACCGTGCAGAAGCACATGAGCAGATGGCTAAATTCGCTTTGATAGAATTAGGGCACACGGGGAGGGCTATGAATAGGCACGCCGATGCTCTAGCAACCTTAGCGGCAAAAATCAACTTGAACGGCAAGGAGGAAGGATCGATCAATGTGCACAGACAAGAACTCCCTAGCACTTGGCTACGGGAAATGAAATTTGAGGAAGAAAATGACTGGAGGAAAGGAATCATGAGAGAACTCGATAAACCCAAGGAAGAAAGATCGATATTATTCAAAAAGCTAAAGTCCTTTGTGGTCATCAAGGGTCAACTCTACTATCGAATGGAGGGTGGAGCATTGGCACGTTGCGTAGGAAGCAAAGAAGCGGCGAGGCTCTTAGCTAAAGTTCATCAGGAGACTTGTGGGCACTCAGGAGTGATTCCTCTGTACAGAAGGCTACAAAGGAAGGGATACTACTGGCCCGAGATGGCCATGCAGTCCGCGGCCTTATAGGGAGATTGTGCGGAATGTCAGTCACCACCACGGCCGTCAGAAGTTTGCACAGTCGAGGAGCTAGACTGGAGGAAACCCTACGTTAACTACATGAAAAACGGTTTGCTCCCAGGGGATGAAACAGAGGCGCGGGTAATAACGAAAAAGGCAGCGCTTTTCTTCATCACCGATGGAGTTTTATATAGGAGAAGCTTCGACAACGGGGCGTTGAGGTGCCTAAGCAAAGAAGAAGCGCAGATAGTAATGACCAAAGCTCATGAAATGGAACATCAAGGAAAGCGCAAGTTATTCGTGCACATTCACGAAGGGGGGTATTACTGGCCCACTATGGAGGCCGATACAACAGAGTTTGTAAGAAGGTGCGGCGTCTACCAATTTCACGGGAACTTGATACAAGCTCCTCACAAAGAGTTGCATAGCGTGGTTGCCCCGTGGCCTTTTCACAGTTGGGGTCTAGACCTAATTGGTCCTATAAACCCTCTATCTTCCAGTTGGCACAAATACATAATCACCGCCACGGAGTACTCAACCAAATAGGTAGAGGCAGCACCCCTACGAAATTATGAGGGAGAGACTATCGCTGCATTTATCAAGGAATACATCATCTGCCGTTTTGGCGCCCCTATGATTATCCGTTCGGATAACGACACTTCATTCATCAATCAGAAGGTGGCAGATCTGTTAGCCAAGTACAACATAAAGCAGCACTCGTCCACTGAATATTACCCACAAGGGAATGAATTAGCAGAATCTACCAACATGACGCTACTGAGAATCCTGAGCAAAACTGTTCACGATCATCACAGAGGTTGGCATGAACAGCTGCCTTTGGCATTGTGGGCATACAGGATTTCCAAGCGCAGCTCCATAGGGGCATCGCCTTACTCACTAGTGTATGGGGAGGACGCTATCCTGCCAGTTGAGGTCGCGGTCCCATCCACCAGAGTAGCTATGGCAAGCCATACTGAACCGGACAATGTGAGCAGAATCGCGCACCTTGATGCACTCGCAGAGCGAAGGACCAGGGCGGAACAATTCGCAAAGACTTACAGAGCCACTAAGGCGCGATATTATAACAAGAAAGTGATACCGTGTTCCTTCAAAGTTGGGGATATTGTGCTAAAAATTGCGAAGCATGTGTAGAGAAAAGCAAAGGCTGGGAAATTCGCGGCGAATTGGCGCAGACCCTACATCGTACGAAAGGTGGCAGAGAGTGGTTATTACTATCTCAACTACATGAACGGGAAGGAGATCGATACATCGATAAATGGTAAATGGATCAAATTATACTACGCTTGAGTGGACAAGTCCGAGCGATGATAACAGCGATGTCGTTTTTTATTCCTTTTATTTTATTAGTCTTTTATGTCACCATGCGTAACCCTCCACAATAAAAAGAGTACACCACACTCCTTTCCTCTTATTATCAATCTTTGATCGTTTGGGCACCGAAAACCCTTGAGGAGCGCACTGAACACGCTGCCTCGTAACACAAATCGATTTAACACAAGGGCACTGATAACCCTGGTCGATTGGGCACCAAAAACCCTTAAGGAGCGCACTGAACACGCTGCCTCAGGAGCGCACCGAACACGCTACCTCGCAACACAAATCGATTTAACGCAAGGGCACTGATAACCCTGGTCGATTGGGCACCGAAAACCCTTAAGGAACGCACTGAACACGCTGCCTCAGGAGCACACTGAACACGCTACCTCTCATAATAATAATTGATCTAACACAAGAGCACTAATAACACTGGCCAACAAGGCGCCGAAAAACTCTAAAGAGCACGCTAAGTCAAGGAACAACACCGACACCTCTTTTATAAGATTCATCATATTTGATATATTTGAAAAAGTTAACATAAATAAGAGGCGCATTTAGCAAACCCCACTTTACATACTAAATAAACTACAACAAAAGCGCGTCCTTACAAGCTCGAGAAGCCCTGGAATAAACATCAAGCCTCGGTCAGCTTGGCCAGTTCTGCTTCACAATCAGCAACGCGCTGGGCAACAAAGTCGACAAAGTCCTTCGCATATTCCACATAGTCCTCCTCTTTAGAAAGCTGTTGCACGAGGTTATTATAGTGACAACGCGCCTTACCCACTAAAATAGGATCCGCACCTGCACGACGGAATGCGTGTGGAGTACATCTTTCGTCTCTAAGAGAACATCATGTAAACGCTTTGCCTCATTCTCTAATTCATTACGAGCCAAGGCGCCATGAATAGCAGGGAGGGCCAATACCCATAAACCATCCACAGAATCCATCTCGCTGTTTGAAATAAAACAAAAAATGATGGATGAAACATTTTTTATATTGGCAAATTAGCACATTTAATGCGAAAAGAAGCCGCTCCGGGCATGTATGACACGTGTTCAAGGAAAATATGTTCCCATTCATTAAAATGGCCATAGGGCATCTACATCATGCAAAATATTAAACAAAAGGCATGACAGCGCCTACAACGAAAGCGCGCCTACAACGCTCCATTTCCTCATCAACATCTCAGATAAACCGCTCGGCTTCCAGAAGGTTACTGAGAGCGCTGGTACGCCGACTATGAGTCATGTCCATTCGCCGACGGAGCCCCGCCTCATTATGAGAGCCAAAGTGGACACCAGGAGTGTTACCAACGACACATGCAACCTCCCATTCAGCATGATGCTCGTTCCAAATCTGTTGGAGAGACTCATAGTCATCTCGCGTATGAGTAACTAATAACTCCATTTCCTCCTTGACCGACTCCAATCGCCCAACCTCGCGCTCAAGATCCAAGGGAGTAGACATAGAAGGCCCCAAAGACAAGGTAACAAAATAGCCGCGTAAATGGAAATCCATTGATAGAAATATATGAAACAGAGAGGAAAAAGAAAAAAAAAACAGAATATAAAAGAGATTAGAAGGAACACACATATATATACACATTCAAACCAACATTTAAAAAGTCGCATTTATTATTACACAGATATCGAAAAAACACGGGCCAATTTACCGAACAAACACCCTCTAGATGCTTCGACTCCGAAACGTACGAAACAATACAAAAGCACGACTTAATGATACATTTATTACACGAAGGGCGCGGGAAACATCATACATACTCAAAGTAGAAAACACCCGACAAACCCTACAGCTCCGAAGGCGCTCCAATATAGCTTCATCTGGCTCGCGCCCTGATAACCTTACCCTCGCCACCATAGAGTTTACCTCGGCAAATTCCAGACAGGAGTCATCCGACAACTTTCCAAAATAAGCAAGGACCACCGGGAGGACGAAACTGGCCTTGCGCAGCGTACGAATGTCATTGGCAACTTCTTCACGTGACAGTATCATCACGCCAACACCGATCTGCAGAAATTAAAACAAGGAAGAAAAAACAAGTAACACTGATCATAACACAAAGCACCCTTACAACTATATATATAGATTAAACAGGTATTAATTAAGGACCACCGGGAGGACGAAACTGGCCTTGC
>JAJJMA010276783.1:0-12569 GCA_023529015.1 Papaver nudicaule | reverse complement strand
CGATTCGAGCTTCGAATGTGGTAGAACGATATACGAACTATCAAGATCGAAGCTCTGAGTGACTTCTAACCTTAAATTTATCAGAATCTATCATGAAATTGATAAATATGGAGCTCAGGTGCCGATTCGAGCTTCGAATGTGGTAGAACGATACGAACTATCAAGATCGAAGCTCTGAGTGACTTCTAACCTTAAATTTATCAGAATCTATCATGAAACTGATAAATATGGAGCTCAGGTGCCGATTCGAGCTTCGAATGTGGTAGAACGATATACGAACTATCAAGATCGAAGCTCTGAGTGACTTCTAACCTTAAATTTATCAGAATCCATCATGGAAATTGATAAATATGGAGCTCAGGTGCCGATTCGAGCTTCGAATGTGGTAGAACGATATACGAACTATCAAGATCGAAGCTCTGAGTGACTTCTAACGTTAAATTTATCAGAATCCATCATGGAAACTGATAAAAATGCATATCAGGTGTCGATTCGAGCTTCGAATGTGGTAGAACGATATACGAACTATCAAGATCGAAGCTCTGAGTGACTTCTAACCTTAAATTTATCAGAATCCATCATGGAAATTGATAAATATGGAGCTCAGGTGTCGATTCGAGCTTCTAATGTGGTAGAACGACATATGAACTATCAAGATCGAAGCTCCGAGTGACTTCTAACCTCAAATTTCATAAATGAAAAATAAAGTGCACTTTAACAATTTAATAAGTGGGAAATAAAGTGCACTTTAACAATTTTAAAAGTGAGAAATATATTGCACTATTCATAAGTGGAAAATAAAGTGCACTTTAACAATTTAATAAGTGGGAAATAAAGTGCACTTTAATAATTTATAAGTGGCAAATAAATTGCACTATTCATAAGTGAAAAATAAAGTGCACTTTAACAACTTAATAAGTGGGAAATGAAGTGCACTTAAACAATTTTATAAGTGGAAAATATATTGCACTATTCATAAGTGGAAAATAAAGTGCACTTAACAAATATGGAAACTGATAAAAATGCATCTCAGGTGCCGATTCGAGATTCGAATGTGGTAGAACGACATATGAACTATCAAGATCGAAGCTCCGAGTGACGTGTTTACCATAATACCCTTGCCAATTTATATGTAACATGCATTTATTGTTTTTTTAATAGGGATAAAATGGTCAAATCAAATATTTATGGCACATCAAATTACTAATATACCCTAATCTATTTTATTGAAGTGTGCATATAATTTACCAAAATAGGGGCAAAATTGGAATAGAAATTTACAGCTTCACTAAGGGGTGTTGCTTTTGGTGTTCGAATGATCATTGACAACCCTTAATAAGGGTTGTCGTAGATGCACCGAACACCAAACACCGAACACCAAACATCGAACTCCCAACACCGAACACCAAACAGTCCATCTTAACCGTCCATTTCAATCTCAACCGTCCATTAACCGTCCATCATAGCCGTCCATTTCAATCTTAACCGTCCATTTAATAAAAAAAATCTCCTTATCTTTTTGTTCGATCTTTTCTCCACCACATCTTTTCTTCCATCTTCTTCGTTTTCTCCTCCTTCTCTGAACCACCCCCATCCTCTGATTCTCTCTGAAAACCACCACCCTCTTCTTCTTCGTTTTCTCCTCCTTCTTCTTCCGCTGTGTCTTCTTCTTCAACTGGTAAATAATCTCAGATCTAAACCCCCATCCAACAGCAAATCAACCCACAATAATTTAAAGCCCCTAATTATTTTTCGTTCGTAAGTGATTAATTCTTTAATCATTTGAATCCCACGTTCATACTTTCTTCTTCTCTCCACTACAAAACCCTAATTTCTATCTCCTGTACCAATTTTCTCTCCTCCTCAGATTTGATCTAGAATAGAGAGAAAAAAGATGAAAGATAAATCAGTAAAGTCAGTAAGTCATCAACATCAAACACCTTTCAAATTCAATTTTGGCAAACTGTTTGATCCTGAAGCTTCATGGGATACGGTAATTCTCAATCTCTCTTTGACTTTTATTTTGGAATTCGATCTGAATTTTGATTGTGTGATTAATGAGTTTGTTGTTTTTTATTGTTGTTGAATGTGTAGGATCAATTGGGAGATGTATTACATTGGATAAGACAAGTTGTAGGTCTTATATGTGGATTGTTATGGGGTTTTGTTCCGGTCGTTGGTGAGTTGTGGATCGTTGTGTAAGTCTACTTTTCATTAATCTGATCGCTTACGGTTTTTTTCATACATTGTTGTTGTTCTGTTGTTTTGTGATAAGTTTATGATTCAATTTTCGTATTGAATGTGGACATACTAGTTAGTGCTAACATATTAGGCATGCTTGAATAAGTTCCGCACCGATTTATTACTGAAATTCTAGATAGATTTCTGTTTTGTAACTAAGTGCGGACGAGATTCTTAAGAATGAATGTTGTATGTGGAATGCAGTAAGTAGGATAGAAAGTGCATCTGGTTACTAGTTGAATGTTTTTACTCACTTGTTCAGTGTTTTACTTAGTATGCTGATAGGAATTGAACTTTGAAGATTTTAGTATGTATGTTTGGTTAACTTGGTTGTCAATGTAAATGCTTCGAAGAAAAAGCAGTAGATTTTGGCTAATTTGATTGGATTATAGAGTTGATATGCTTGAATAAGTTCGACCAATTAGCACTAACATACTAGATAAAAGTCAATTTTCTAACTAACTGTGTACGAGATTCTTAAGAATTTGTGTACTGGATTTGTTGAAGACAAATTTGTATGTTGAATGCAGTAAGTAGGAAAGAAAGTGCGTCTTGTTTACTAGTTGAGTGTTTTTACTCAGAAGTTCAATGTTTTACTTTGTTTGCTGATAGGAATTGAACTTTGAATATTTTAGTAAGTATGTTGGTTAACTTGGTTTTGAATGTAAACACTTCGAAGAGAAACAGTAGATTTTGGTTAATTCGATTTGGCATGCTTAATAAGTTCCACCAATTAGTACTAACATACTAGATAGAAGTCAATTTTCTAACTAAGAGTGTGGAGAAGATTCTTTAGAACTGGATTAGTTGAAGAGAAAGCTGTATGTCGAATTCAGTATGTACAAAAGGAAGTGTACCTTGTTCCTACTTGCACTTGGATTTTTGTTAGCAGTTTAAATACTTTCGTTTCAGAATGAAGTCAGCTTTCTTTGTGTTTTAGATCCAGACTTGGTGGTTTTGCATTTGTCATATTCTCGTTGTTGTTGTTTGTGTGTTGGAAATGAGATGACATTGTATGGCTTATTGTCAAATGTCCATGTGCATGTGCGATGAATGAACTCTTTTGTAAAGTGCAGACTTGTACGAATATGTGAAACTTAGGTTCGCGGTATGCAGAACTACTGCGCTGTTCGATGTGTGGGTTGTTGGGGTTTATTTTTCTAAGAGTTGATTTATACGTACGTGAACTAATTTTGGGTGTATTATCCCTGAGAATCTCAAGGACAGTACTCTTTTGATTGTTGTTGTTCGGAGATGGTTTACTAAGACCAGCACTAGAATTGACTTTCAAATCTATTGAGCAAAATCTAATGGCGTTGTTCTTTTGTTTTATGCGAATGCAAAATCATGGGTAAATTCATTCCGTTTATGTGAGGAAAATCTATCTAAACATTATTGAATTTCTTACGTTTGGTTCTCACCTTCTCTTGTTTAGGTATTGCAGCTTGATGATATAACTGTTTCTGTGATCCCAAGAGGTAGCAATACCCTTGCTTCTTGGATTAAAGACAAAGTATCTTGTTCTTGGCAGTGCTGGTAAGTTGTTTATCATTTTGTTGACATTTTAGTTTTCTGCTATTAGAAGCTTGACTTCGCGTGATGTAGAACTTTTTCATACAAGTAGAGTGGTAGTACTGCCTATTGGTTGTAATGTAGTTGGCATGTCTTCTTATTTGTATCTTGATATAGCAAAGCATGTAGTTGGCATGTCTTTATGATGGCAGGTCATCGTATCTTGATATAGCAAAGCCTGTTGTGTTAGATGCATAGATAGACTATCCCAGAGCTTGCTAAATGCTATCGTAATTCCTAGTTCTATCTGATATACGATATCTCAGCTTTCACTTTCTAAGTATCAGGTGTTGTAGGTTGTGCAAATCAGTCTAAGATGCACTTTTGTGAATGAAGCTATACTCACTGGCGAGTCTAAGCCCCAGGTGGCTCTTTTTTGCTCATATGTCTCTGCTTTTATTATGCAAGGCCATTGATTTTATGATTTAGACATGAGAAAGAAACTGATTCTTTCTCTTATACATGAAGGTGCCCTCTGCCATCCCAATTCCAAAGATAAAGGAGCCTTCTACATTTGTGGGCTACACGAGTTTGCCTCGAAGTTTCGTTTCTTCAACTACGTCGGTAAAAGCAAATGTGGTCAGCCATAATATGGAATTAATATAATGTACTTGAAGGCCAAGAAGGCAATTATGCCAAAACTCTGACTTATGATGCAGGGTGAAAAGCTTGAAGGGTGAAATGTTTCGTTGGTGGTGTATCTAGGTCTCAGTGTCAAGCTAGAAAAAGGCTTTACATTGGTCAACTTACAACATCGTTGGTATGATATGCTATCTGTTTCTCTTGAGATGTAACCCCCCCTTTTTAACTCCGCCATTGAAATGATATGTCATTTCATTGACGGTCTCAAGCCCGGATAAAGGAGGAGAGAAAAGGGGATTTATTGAGTTCTAAATTCAGATTTTCTAAAGTTGTTATGATTGCAGAAATTGGTTGATATATGTATTGGCCTCAACTGCTGCAGCTGGCGAGAAAAACAGGTAACACATGCTCAATCATTGTTAGTGCAATTCATTGTTCAATCATTGTTCAACATTTCAGTAAGAGTTCAGTCACCATTCTGATGGTCAAATCATGTCTATGCATTCTGATGAACAAGTCAGAGTTCAGTCACCAGTAAGAGTTCAAAATTCCAGGCAGAGTTGGATTAGTTCTTTAATTTTCTTAATTATTTCGTGTTTTTCCTTACTATGCATTCAGTGGTTGGGTAGGCAGACTATTTTGATTCTGTAGGCATTAGGAACTTGGCTTAGTGTGTTTCTGTGTTCTAGGATGCTTTAACATCTTTTGCCGAGGAGGGATGGACGACACTCGAAATATCATTACTACTTGGATAGCAAAATAGGCGAGTTCTGCGGTAACAATGGCTGTTAGTGTTGGAACAATATGTTATGTGAGTGTTGATTGAAATGTGATTGCAGATGCCTTGTATATTTCAGGCAAAGTGGCGCATTTGCTGCCCTTTTTTTTAAGCCTCAGTTGCAATTTTTCTTTCATATACAAGCATATGCAAATAATAATCAAACACTGAAAGATGGAAGGATGGTTGGATTGCTAGACTTGGACAGAGGAGGCTCAGGTTCGACTCACCTGAGCCTCATTTTTTTCAACACCATTTTTTTTGACAACTCTCATAAAGGTTGTGAATGGTAATCCAAAAAAAAGAACTAAACTTTCAATTTGGAACGATGGTTGATGACTTGTTCGAAAGCATAGAAGGCTTGGGTTCGAATCTCTCCAATAACATTTTTTGAAATGAATTTTTTTTTATCTTTAACAACCCTTATTTTGTGTTGTTATACAGTTACTCACTACCTTTATAGTATGAGTTGTTAAAGTCGAGGGTTGTCACTAGTCTTGGCAACTCTTTTCACCCAAAAAGTTGTGGTTTTGATTCTCCTCACTACTCTTTTGTCCTAAGAGTTGGACGTTTTGATCTTTGACAACCTTTCCTTTGAAAATAGTTGTCAAAGATGACACCTTTAACAACCTTTTGGGACGACAGTTGTAGCTCTGCAGTTGTAGATGTATATTTTTCCCGTAGTGGTTCCTCTCGAGAGTTTGATGCGATTCAGGTACGTATACAAGTACTGGTGCAATTTAATCCCTCGTAATCCATTATTTACTGCTTTACATTCTCAAAGGTATAAAAAGTCAGCCTCATCGGGTTTTATCGGTATTTATCGTGATCGTCTAGTTTTCATTAATCACAATGACAAGACAAAGACTGTTTTACCATTACAAGGCAGTGACACGACTGTTATCGATGTACAACACTCTTTTAATGGTTTTTTGATTTTAAAGTGTCGTTCCAAGGATTACGAATCTTATAGTTACTGTGTTTACAACCCGATTACTTGTTGTAAATTTAACATTCCCGTGCCAATTAAAGATGCCGGCTATCAAGATGGAGGTTGTGAATTCCGTTTGTGTTATGACCCGGTAGTTGAAAAACATAAGGTGGTGTTTTGTGGACCTTATGAGGAGAATGCACCACTGCGAAAGGTCCAATTCCTTACTATTGGTGACGGATTAGGGGACAAAGGTGGATGCAGTAATGTTGCATGGAAAGACATTGTGGTTCCAGACACTTTCGAACTATGTTCTACCTCTTTAACGAAAGCTTCTTCCTCTATTTTCTCTCTGAATAGTTCCTTGTATTGGATAATGGGGCCTTATATACTCGGTCTTGATATTAGCAGAGAAATTTTCCATCAAATCAGGCTCCCCTTAAAAGTAAAGACAAGGCGCTATGCTTTTATCCATGACATGGGAGGAGAATTATGCGTATATCTTTATAGTTTCGATACATGTCAGTTAAACATATGGACATTGAGGAAGAAAAAGCACAATAAAAACGACAAGGATAATCACGAATGGGTGGAGAGTCTCAACATTGGTTATGATCATTTATACCGGTGCATGAGAAATTTTGATGTCTCCTTCAGTTTAAACCGTTTCTGGCCTATTGGAATTCTCAGGGATCCTAAACTTAAAATCATATTTGGGGATTCCTGCAACCTCAACGAGCAGCTTGAATTCACCGGGACTAGTTACAACTCATATGACATGGAGTTGACACGGTTGGAAATCATCTTTGGCCCGGCAAAAGTGTCATTACATTGGTATATTCCTAGCATTGGTTTTTGGTAGAATTAGTTTGGTGGTTGAGTTAAAAAAGATGGTAGTAGTAATTTAGCGTGTTTCATTATTTTGTTTGCGGCATCTTCTTCAGTTATATTCTATATTACAGGATTTTTTTTTTATTTTTTATTTTTTTTTTGACACAATCCGCTGGAGGAGAGCACACAGTTGTCACTGACATACAGTAAACCTGCATTCTATGTTTACCATATCGCTTTAACAACAGACCATGCTAAGGCCGACATTTGACGCTCTACCACCAGTATCATGCATGCAAAACCAACGTAATTATCTATGTACATAAAAAGACCTAGACCACTTAGAACCAAAAATAGTACTACTGGATCGAAGTGGAAAAATAAATAAATGGTTAAGATAACACAAGAGCTCTCTCTATATATGTGCAGTCAATTTTAATTAAACACTCCATTTGGAATGGAGTTGGATCCGCTCGATATTGAAATGTTTATAATACAAAATTCGTAAAGAGTAGATAACAAAGATGTTAAACCTAGCTATTTTATGGGCATGGGCTTGCACTAGATACTTGGTATTGACAACATTACGAAAGGCCTCCTTTCTAATGCTTATGCTTCTTGCATACTTGTGAGAATCATGTAATTAAAATTCTGACTTGCACCATAGAAGTCAGCAAACTCTTGTGTTTTATCATTCAACCAATTGAATACCTTCTCTTCAATGGGTACTTCCACGAACAAATGACACTAACATGAGTAAAAGAGAGAAAATCTTCACAAACTAAAGCCAAATCAGAGCCAAATCGTGCTCTGATACCACACTGTCACACTTCCAAATTAGCGTCAACCAATTTCGGCCTAGGAATGACTCGGCAACACTAATGGTTCAGTGAATCAAGCTTCACCCATCAATGCTCAGCCTTACACGCTTGCTCAATTCAAGTGCACCCACAATCATCAAAGATTGGCAACGGAAGTCTTTCTTCATTATCTCTCATGGTGCATCCCACACTGCACTAAGGCTTTGCCATGCTACTAATTCCACACAATATCAATACCATTCAAGAACACATATTTAGAAGCAACAACTTAATTCATTACTTCAAGGAAGAATACAAAACTCACACAAAACAGGGCTACAAAAGGCCATCACTCCCATGTGATGTCAAACTCCCTAAAATGGCCTAAAACTCACTCTCTAAGCCTAAGGGTTTTCACCCAGAGTTCCCTCTCTATCTCTACTGATTTACAAAGCCTATATATAGTAGAAATCATGCCAAAACCGTGTGCAACCGTTTGCACAATCCATGGACAGCCAAGTGTCCACAGGTAGTTTTTGTAACCGCCAAGTAGTGCTTTTCAACTGTTAGCATGTTCTGTGGCATGCCTAATGTTGCTGCACTTGTCCTTAGTAGTTACACGAGCCAAACACAGTCACAAACTTCCTTTGTAACCATTCTTCACCATCCTTCTACTTAGGCCACGCGTATCCAAGCCTTGGCCAACTTTTAAGCTTCATATGGGCTTTTACCAAGCCATGCTGCGCCATCCCATCCAGGCCATATGCTACACTTAATTGGACGCCACAACCAGTGCATACACATGCTATTAAGCCTTCTAAACTCGTGCATATCTTTGGCCCACAAGCCTTAGCCTTCTTGTTACCTTTGGCTGAGTACGGACTTGCAATAACGCGTTTGGCAGCGCCATTGCCTCTCATGCATTTCCAAAGCCTTGGCTAAGCTTTGGCCTAATGTTAAGGTCATTCCCTTGACCTTTTCCATATCCTTGATTGTATACTTGAGCCACAACAATAAATCCTCATTAGGCTAAAGTTTAAGCTTTGGCCTAATATTAAGGTCATATTATATGCTTAATATGAGAGCTTAAGTAATCCACGTGATATGTGACTATCACATAGTAAGCTTCATTGATATCCTTTATTTAGAATATTTAGAGATATGCATAAAGCCAAGATCACTACTCGAAAGTAGTATGTCTTAACATACAAAACCAAGAGTATAAACTTCTCCCACTGATCTTGAAATATATGCATGGATCTACAATAATTTCATCGAAAACCGAGAAAATTTAAGTTTTTGTTGAAAATCTAGATACCATTGCCGGGAGGCTTGCTTAATATTATACATTGGTTCCTTAAGTTTGTAGACTACGTTTCCTGTCTTTATAAGGCAAGGCCTTCAGGTTAGTACGTGTAAATTTACTTTACACCTTATCATTAATGAAGGCTAATTTCACATTTATTTTAATGCAACTCTTAAATCATAATGAGCTACTAATAATGCTAATAATAATTTTGAATAAGTATTTCTTTGACACATGAGAGAAAACTTATTGATAATTAATGCCTCAATTCTGAGTAAAATCCTTGGCTACAAGTCTAGCTTTATATTGTTTATCATTGCCAATATAGCTATGCTAAGTAAGAAAGACTCACTTACACACAATTGATATGTGTCCTTCCAGCAATTTAAACAAAATGCCAAACTTGACGTTCAACCATTGATTTCAACTCTCACAACATCAATTCATAACCAAAATTATTACTCGTAATAGCTTATGATCAAAAATTGAATTCTGGTTAACCATCCACTGAAACATAATGAATAGCTTTCTAGTGATCTCTAACAGACCTTAATAAGCTGGTTCTTGTGGTTGTCACAATTTCTTTATTGACAATAATTTCATTATGGAGTAGTAGACCAGTAATTTGTGGTCTTTCATTATTCAACGATTGGATAATGAGAAGATTCACATCATCCATATCCCACAAATTATGCCATTTCTAATGAATTCACATTTTTGGTTCTAATAAATACCATACTATGGTTAAAACAACCCTTTGGATTATTCAGGAAAACCATTAAACCATTATTAGTCTTCAAATCCAATTCTATTATTTGGAAACGTAATTCTTCATCACAGCTGAACAACCTTATAACTTATAGGTGTTTTAAACTAGGTTTCCAGACATTCTACAATTCAAAGGGTGCCTTTGAAATTGTTTTACTCAGAAATCTATTTAAATTACACAGTTGTGTGAAGATCAAACATCCACAAACGTACATGTAATTATGCATGAAACTTAATGCATTTAACCATTTACATAAGAGTATGATTTCGTCTTTTGCTATACACCTTTATGCCAATGATAATTTGAACTTGTGTATTAAGCAACAATGCCAAACTTTTGAAGATATATGTAAAAGGTTTAGGATGTAATCCTGTTCATCATACCTTTCACAATATTCACCACCTCGTTTGAACTTTATGATTTTCACTTCTCTATAATTGACTATCAATTTCAATAATGCAATTGGTAGACGTAACAGTAATGTGAAAAAACATCAATTAAGGTGATAAACAGTATCTTCCAAAAGTTGGACAATTAAAGAGTCTACAAAATAATCATAATCAACAATCTAAGAACAAAAAATGGTCTGTCATAAAGATACATAACAATTAGACTTACAATAGTACCATTCCTTCAATAAGATTCTCCTGTGGGTAAAACCTTATCAAGGATCAAAGTGAGACATAAACAATATCTGAAGATATTTCACATTCTCATGATACAACATTATG
Source organism: Papaver nudicaule (assembly GCA_023529015.1). Taxonomy (NCBI): domain Eukaryota; kingdom Viridiplantae; phylum Streptophyta; class Magnoliopsida; order Ranunculales; family Papaveraceae; genus Papaver; species Papaver nudicaule. Next base: position 2,028 of record JAJJMA010276783.1, on the reverse strand, counting down.
GTTGTTTAACACGATAACCAGAATCACCTGTGGGTGAAACTCGTCCTGAAATGTATTTAACAAACTCATATGATTCTAAAGTTCATCCTTCATACACTATGAATTGAAGACACCTGTGGGTGGCTATTATTACACATGTATATGAAACATTTAGATAATCTTTATGTTTGTTCAACGTGTGACCCAAAAACGACTTGTGAGCAGCTTTGTTCTAATCGTTAAATCAAACTTAAAAGGACTCAAAGCACATACAACACTTTGACATATAATAATTCAGTATCACTGTGGTGATAACTAAACAATATAACAAAGTGTAAAATTTAAAATACCACACAGACCTTTCTTGTGACATCATACTTTGAATAGTCCCACTTAATGATATCATACTTGACTTAATTATGACATCAATGAAATATTAAACAAATGTATGAGTAACCCGAAAACGGTAACTTCTTAAATTCATTTCAAAGCATGTCATGTAAAAATTGTGAAGAAACCAACACACTAATTTGGAAAAATTCAGACTTAATGAATCTTTCGTAACCCAAAATCAAGCGTTAACATATTCAATAAGTATGATTCGATAATGAAAAATTCGTTTAGAAAAACTCTTCAATGCATTGCTAGCTTAAATTTAATACTTAATTTGAAAATCAAGATAAATAAGAATTATATGAGAAGATTTAATTAAGCAATGAACATCATCTTGAATAATTGTGGGAATGTATCCATACAAATTAAATCTTAAATATCTTTAGGGGAATGCACCGAGTCCATAATGGGTCACTCAACCTGATAATGACTTAATTCAAAAATTAAATGAATTTCATTAGCGAGAGAAATAATTAAAATTAATTACATAATCATAATTTTAATTCATATATCTAGCAAAATCGGTTAAAAAATACACTTAAGGATGATAACAAAAGACATTGACGCTAGACACTTATTAAGATTTAAAGTGATTCAAATCCAAGATATAAAGTGATTTAAATCCATAATGCATGATCAAAGATCATACCCTTCAGTGTTTTAATAAATATGTGAACTCGAATTACCTGTGGGCAATTGTTGTTCTAATTATTTAAGCAAAACAGTATTGTACACATTTAACAATACGATGATTATGGCTGAAACAATTCTATGACATCACTGTGGTGATAACCAAAAAACTAAAATAATACCATTATATCAGTTTGTCGATAATTGCAAAACCTAAACCTTATGGTTTGCAATTCATGCTTACAATAACATTATGATTATTGCTAAGATTTAGCACTTTAGTATCACTGTGGTGATATCTAAAGATTTTTGACTTAATAATCATACACGCAACAATCTCTTGTAATTAAACATTCAACAAGAAAAAACCAGAACTAGTTTATGAATGTTGACCTTGCTTTCAAAAAAAAAAAACAAGAAAAAACCATACCATAATGCACAAACACTAAAGTCATACTATCATAAAGCACAAACAAGCATCACAGTGCAAATAAGAAAAAATGGTTTCGGGCATTAGAATTTACATTGAAATTGTTCGATAAAATCAAAGTAAATTATAAGTTAATTTTAATAACCTTGATTTAATTAAATGTTAATTATTTCGATAAAGCGGAAGCATATTAGATGGTTTACATTTATTTAGATAAAACCAATTCATAATTTCTTAACACCATCATAGAAAATTGGTTTTCATTACATTATGTTCAATTAATAACTTAATCCAAGTTATATCAAATTAGAACTATAACGGTTTACAACTAATTCATTTTAGAACTGGTAAAAAAAAAAATGACACAAAATCAAACAAATGGGTTTGAGTTAGAGACAGAGTCAGTTATAGAACTGGTTCTGATTAAAATCTGGTTCGGTAAGGTTAAACGCATTTTTAAAACTTTAAATCCCATTATGGCAAATACTTAAGAATTAAGATAGCACTGTGGACCTCTCAACCGTTTAACATTATTTTTTTAAAACCCAAAATTCCAACCCCACTTGAAAAATGAAACATTATAACTTAAAACTTAA